>APFE030695507.1:4208-56104 GCA_000404065.3 Pinus taeda | reverse complement strand
CTAGATCTTGCTCTTCATTAGATATTCAATACTTGAGTGCCTTTGCCTAATGATCTCCTCCTCCTTTTATAGTCTTATCCCTTACTCAATACCATGGTCCAAAACCACTAAGAATCAATACCTTGGACCAAATACCTGGTGTCAACACTTCGGACAAGATACCTTGGACCAATACCATGGGTCAAAATACCAAGGACCAAATACCACGGACCAAAAGTAAGTTTTCCAACATGTACGCACTTTTCCTTGCATGAAAGTGCGTGTATACGCATACACACCTTTTGGTCTGCGAACCCGCATGTATACGAGGTTTGGTCAAGGGGAACCTGCGTATACCTCTTTTTCCTTCATTCTGTGATCTTGAACTTTGATCTGTCATCTGAGTGAGTTGCCATCAAGGACAACACCTGTGTCATAGGGCCAAACCTGTGTCATAATGCCAACAATCTCCCCCTTTGGAGTTGATGGCAACCCCAAGTTATTCTCCCCCTTTGTCATCAAGGGCAAAGGGTTATGCTCCCCCTAAGTACATGTCGAATTCTCTAATATGTTGAAGTGTGTTGTTCATGCTCCCCCTGACTGTAAGCAAGGTCTGCAAAAAGATGTTCTACAAGAAGAACATGACCCTATACATCATAAATGACCTTCCTATCACCAAAGACTTATACATACATCCATCTCCCAACCAAGTGGGGATATACCAAGATTGACTCATCCACCCAATCAAGTGGTGATATACCAAAATTTTATACATGATAAAACAAGAACATTACATCATCAATCCCAGGCATAGTGGGGAAACAAAATAGGTCGTTACATGACCTTGATAATAAACGATATACATGACATAGAGACAAATATCTAAAACAAGATAGTTATCAGCAACTATCATCAGCAGCATCTGTCAAACACCATTAGCAACCATAGTCTCCCTCTACACCTATTCCACCTGAATAAAAAACAACTGTGAAATTGTACCAAGATCTTCTAAGATAATGCCAACAATGCATTATTAGAAGTATATGCTCCCCCTGAACCTGTGCCAGATGGTTTCCGTCAGACCCACATCAGACTCTTTTCATCTTGAGTCCGGCCCATTGTTTTTCTTCAAACCAACATATACGCGATTGTATCCACAACAACTAGCATATGTACGCATATATGCTTCATGAAACTTGCGTACAACCACTTTTCTATGAACCAGATAGGTTTCAATAGCAAGATGATGCATCAACTATTCCCAGCTTTTGCCTAAGATATTCAAATGTTTCTCTGGGTAGCGGTTTGGTGAATATATCAGCAACCTGTTCTTTGGAGGGAACATACCCCAATTTGACCTTTTGTTCAAGCACTTTTTCATGGAGAAAATGATAGTTGATAGGTATGTGCTTGGTCTTGGAATGCATGACTAGATTCTTTGAAATATTGATTGCACTTGTATTATCACATAGAATGGAGATGGGTGGAGTACATGTGATTTGAATGTCTTGCAATGTTTGCATCATCCAAAGGAGTTGTGTGCAGCAAGATGCAATAGCCACATATTCTGCTTCAGTTGTAGATAATGCAATTGAACTTTGTTTCTTGCTGAACCAAGATACTAATCTGGAACCCATATAGAATGCACCACCATTAGTGCCTTTTCTGTCATCCACTCTTCCTGCCCAATATGCATCTGTATATGCATGAAGTGTAAGATCAGTATCCCTAGGATACCATAAACCAAAGTTTTGTGTTCCTTGAAGATATTTGAAAATCCTTTTGACTGCCTGAAGGTGTGCTTCCTTTGGATTTGCTTGGAATCTTCCAACTATTCCCACTGCATGCATGATGTCTTGTCAGGTACATGTTAGATAGAGCAGAATCCCAATCATAGATCTATAGGTTGGTTGATGTACTGCTGTTGATTCATCATTTGTGCTGAGGCTACATCCTATTACCATAGGGGTACATACTGGTTTAGAATCTTCATGCCATATTTCTTCAAGATCTGCTTGAGGTACTTGGTTTGTGATAGAAAAATACCATATTTATTTTGTTGAACTTGTAAACCAAGAAAATATGTGAGCTCACCAAGCAGGGACATTTCAAATTTTTTCTGCATTACCAAAGCAAAGTTTTGACTCATGGCTTCTTCATTGTTACCAAAAATGATATCATCAAAATACACAACAAGTATTAGTAATTTATCATTGTCAATTTTTATATATAGATTGTTATCAGTTGATCCTTTTGAAAAACCTTGTTAATGAAGGTATTTGTCAAGACGATAATACTAGGCCCTTGGAGCTTGTTTTAGACCATAGAGAGCCTTTCTGAGTCTGCATACAAGTTTTGGATCATTTACAAGGATGAATCCGTCTGGTTGCTCAATATATACTTCTTCTTCTAGGTCTCCATTAAGAAAGGCATATTTCACATCCATTTGATATACTTTGAACTTTTGAAAGCTAGAAAGAGCAAGGAACATTCTTATGGCTTCAAGTCTAGCAACAGGTGCAAAAGTTTCATCAAAGTCTTTACCTTCTTGTTGAGCATACCCTTTACAAACAAGTTTGACCTTGTTTCTAATGACTTCTCCATTTTCATTCAACTTGTTTTTGAATATCCATTTGGTTCCTATGACATTCTTATCATTAGGTCTAAGAACCAATTCCCAAGTATTATTCTTTTCAATTTGCTCAAGTTCTTCATTCATGGCCTTGACCCAACATTCATCTTTGCATGCTTCATTTACATTTTGAGGTTTGATGGAGGAAAGCAATGCTAGATAGCTTGAAGCTTCTGTAATAGTTCTTCTTGTCTGCACACCTGTCTCTTTCTGCCCCAAAATTTGAGTCTCTAGATGATTCTTCTGAACATACCTAGATGGAGTATTTTCTTCTACCCTTATCTATTCTTCTGGTGCCTCACTGGTTTCTTCTTCAGAATTAGTCTGATTTTATGTGGAAGGATAGTCCTCATCTTCTTCATAATCTTCGGTTTTTACCTGCTTTGGATTTTTGCCTACTTCATCAACCACAACATCAATACTTTCAACAATTTTCCCAAGTCTTTTATTATAACACTTATATCCTTTACTTCGGGAAGAGTAACCAAGGATAATTCCTTCATCTGCTCTAGGTTCAAACTTGCCAAGTTTTTCATCAGTCCTTTTGATGTAACATTTGCTTCCAAAATCTTTGAAGTATTTTACAATAGGAGTCTTACCATACCAAAGTTCATGTGGAGTTTGAGTGCTGTTTACCCGAATGTTTGCTTTCTTGAGGATAGTGATGGCAGCCAATGCAACTTCACCCCAGAAGGTTGCAGGAGTTCTAGACACATCTAGCATGGCACAAGCCATTTGTTGAATAGTTCTGTTGATCCTTTCTACCACTCCATTTTGCTGAGGAGTCCTTGTAGTGGAGAATTCTCTTTTTATTCCACGTTCTTCACAAAATTCAAAGAATTCATCCAAGGTAAATTCCCCTCCTCGATCAGACCTGAGGCATTTGATTTTGCGATCTGATTCATTTTCAACCAAGGCTTTAAAGGCTTTGAACTTTTTGAAAGCTTCGTCTTTATGCTTTAGAAGTCCTATCCAACACATTTTGGAAAAGTCGTCCATGAGGTGACTTTTTCCTAGATGGACCACATAAATCAGTGTGAACAAGTTCAAGAGGCTTACTAGCTGATCCTTCCTTCTCAGAGAAATGTGCTCTGGTTTGCTTACCAAATTGACATGATTTGCATATTGTATTCTTTGGAATGCTGATATCAGGAAGATCACAAACAATCTGGTATCTAAATGCTTTTATGATTTGAAAGAAACTTAGATGCCCCAATCTTTTGTGCCATAACCAGTGTTCATTGTTTTTTCTTAGGTAGCACTGTTGTTGTCCCCCCTTGAGTATGTACAGGTTGTTTGGAGTTCTTACACCTTTGATCACTGTTTCTCCTGTATCAAGTTCACAAACAACACATCCATTTGATTGAAATACTACCTCATTTCCTTGATCACACATTTGACTGACACTCAATAGATTATGCTTTAGACCATCTACATACATAACATTCCTAGCTTTAAATTTTTATTTTAAGAGAACGAATCCTTTACCTTTTATGACTGCAGGAGTGTCATTACCAAATGAGACCTTATTTTCCTTTTCTAAGGCATTATATGACTGAATTTTTTCTTTATCACCTGTCATGTGTTTCGAGCATCCACTGTCGATGTACCACTGATTTTCTTATCCTTCTGCATACAAGGCTACACCACATCTTTCTGTTTGTGATTCTTTCTTTCTCCATGTTTTGGGACCCAATGAAGCTTGCTCCTTCTGAAATGTTTGCCGAAATTTACTCCTGCATTCAGAATCTTCATGATCAAAGTTGTTATAGATAAAGCATTCTATTTCATTTTCAAGAGAAGAAAAGTTATTGTAGGTCCTTTTCATGATCTCAGTCACATTCCTTTGATTTCGTGCTTCTCTAGTCATGATGGTCTTGTAAGCAACATATTGAGCAGCTTTGTGTCCAAAGTTATGACACGAAAAACATTGGCCATTAAAGAAATTCCTGTGATTATTGAATCTACTCACCTGATGATTGTAGTTTCCATTGAAATTCATTCTTGAAGAAAATTGAGACTGATTTACCTGTGGTTGGTTATAGATTTTGTTCATCCTTGAAGTAGATTGAACTCGATTTACTTGGTGATCTGATTTATGCCTTTGCTGACGATTGTCAACCTGTTCACTTCTCCTTGCTGCATCAAGATAGCTTTTGGAGGTTGATGGCTTCTGTGCTTGAGATGCTTCTTCAGTATATCCAAGACTTGTTTTTATCAGAGGAGAACGCTGCACTTTGATAATTTCATCTAAAGTTTCTGATCCTTTTGTAGATGTAAGATTGAGAGCTTTTGTTTTCTCAATATCTTTTCTTAGACCCACAATTTCACATTCTAACTTTTCATTGTGTTTTTCCCTTTCAACAAGTTGGAAAGTTAGAGAATCTATAATCATACTCTTTTCTTCTAAACATATTTTAAGTTTAGAAATTTCTTCACAGAGACCATCTTCATCTAAAGCATCCAAGAAATCATCATCTTCAAAAGCCATCAAAAGTCTATAATCATTACCATATTCATCTTCATCACTATTTGATAAACCATCACTATCTTCATGCGTATAGTAGCTCTTCTTACTTACATTCTATTTTCTATTCCATTTTGTCGGTTCCTTACCTTTATCAAGCTTATCTTTATGAGGACATTTGGCTGCATAATGACTGACTCTTCCACAAGCAAAGCATTTGAAAGGTAGTTTACCTCTGAATCTTCTAGAACCTCGTTGAAGGTTTTTGACAAAGTTTGCTTCTTCCTCTCCTTCTAAAATGTGTCCCGATTCATTGAGCTCTTCTCTTCCTGAAGCCTTGAATGCAGTTTCTCTCATATCTGATGGACCTCCTTTTCTCATTTCAACAACAGTTAGGATTCCATGCAGCTGTGTCATAGTCATGCTCTGAAGATCCTGCTTTTCTTCTATGGTAAAAACTTTTGATTCAAACATAGAAGACAAGGATCTTAAAACCTTTTCAACTAAAGTAACCTCTTTTATCTCTTCACCCAAAGTTTTTATGTGAATAACAATCTCATCTATATGTAGGAAGTAATGAGCTATACTTTCATCATTGTGCATTTTGAGAGTTTCATATTGAATTCTGAGAGATTGTAGTTTTGCACGTTTTACCTTATTGTCTCCTTCATAGCTTAGAACGATCTTGTCCCATATTTCTTGGAGGTTTTGAGTTGCATAACCTTGAAAAATTATGATTGTGACAGACTCCCCAATAGTGTATTGACAACCTTGGTATTTGTTTCATACTACTTTTTACCTGCCGTATCTGTATGAATTGCTCATGGAAATGTATATCCTCCTTCCACGATTTCCCAAACATCTGTTCCAAGAGATTGAAGATAGGTTGTGGTTCTTACCTTCCAATAGACAAAGTTGCTCCCATCAAAGATTGGTGGTCTAATGGATCCCTCTCTTTCGTAGCTGCCCATGATGATAGATCTTCCTTCAAGCGATCAAGCTTCTTCTGAAGGACCTCCTCTGATAGCAATTGTTGGAAATAATACTGAGAGGGAGGGTGAATCAGTATTAGCAATTTAACAATATTTCATTTCCATAAACAAATTTATATATGCTACTTCTGCTAATGAAACTTGTGTGTATACGCAACTGTGTTTAGAGCAACCAACGTATACCTTGCAAACTTATAATTTAGTTAGTTGATCTTTAATCTGTGTATCAGAACCATATAACCAGTAATCAGGTGCAGTAAACAAAACAGGGAATCACACACATGAACACAAGATATAAGGTGGAAACCCAATGTGGGTGAAAACCACCTGCTGCAATCGTCTCTATATTTTTTTAATAAGAAACTTCTTTTTACAAATTTTGTACTAGTGCAGCCTTATACCAGTACGTAGGCTTCTACCTGCAGAAGGCTACAACCTTCTCTCTTTCTCCAGATTTTCCTGGAAGGGAGCTACAACTCCCTTAGCTCTTGTACTAGCTGATGTGTTTACTAGTACCTAGGTTCTGACCTACAAAAGGCTACAACCTTCTCTTTTCCTCCAGGGACCACGTTTCATAAATTTTCAGACTGGATCCATCAATAACATCAATCAAACATCAAATATATCTGCATCAACTAATCTCCTTTATACCAACCAAAACTGAGTCAAACAATCACTTTTCTGAATGTTGTAACCAGAATACAGTAACAGTAACCAGAACCCAATCCAGGACCCAGAACACTACAACAACAAACAGAAGTAGCTAAAACATATTTTATGAGACATACGCTACTTCAATGTGTCGAACCTACATTCATACGTTGTTATATGAAGGCAAACCTGCGTATATGTTGTTTTGAAATGTTGAACCAGCGTGTATACACACCTTTGCTATACTGAACCTACGTACAGATCTGTAAAAGATGATTTAACCTTTACAACTATTCAGACATCAGTTATACCCAGATCATCAGATTTACAGATTATGACATGCGCCAATTATAAAAGATCAAAACCACATAAAGATACTTCTCTTCAAGCCTAAAGATCTTGATCCATCAATGGAAATTATCCCTCTTTAAGCGCTCAGGTTCCTCCTTGATTCAGATCCAGCTATGCACCATAACTCAATGACCAGCATTCTAGATCTTGCTCTTCATTAGATATTCAATACTTGAGTGACTTTGCTTAATGATCTCCTCCTTCTTTTATAGTCTTAGGCCTTACTCAATACCATGGTCCAAAACCACTTAGAATCAATACCTTAGACCAAATACCCAGGGTCAACACTTTGGACAAGATACCTTGGACCAATACCATGGGTCAAAATACCAAGGACCAAATACCACGGACCAAAAGCAAGTTTTCCAACATGTACGCACTTTTCCTTGCATGAAAGTGCGTGTATACACATACGCGCCTTTTGGTCTGCGAACTCGCATGTATATGTGGTTTGGTCAAGGGGAACCTACATATACCTCTTTTTCCTTCATTCTGTGATCTTGAACTGTGATCTGTCATCTGAGTGAGTTGCCATCAAGGACAACACCTGTGTCATAACGCCAAACCTGTGTCATAATGCCAACAAAAGTATCAAAATGTTTGAAACCAAAAAAGCCAAAAATAACAAAGGGAATTTATATGATGACGAGGGGTTCTTAGGAATCTTAATTGTGGTTTTGAAATAAGAGGCTCTAACTTCCTTTTTTTTTTCCATGACATGGGTAATGCCATTGACATCTAGAATTAAATTTTTCGAACTAGAAGCAAGCTTTGCATGAATCACAAAATTCACCATAGAAATCACCCAAGTTGTGCAGTAGGTTGGTGAAGGGATCAAAATATTTATAAGTAAAGACAAAGGTAAGAACATAAATAGGTGATGGTTAGAAAAAAGTTGTTAAAATCTTCATTTACATGGTTTTTCATTTGTAATTTACCTATGTTTTTGCTTGTGTTGGTGTGAATACTTACTCATTCAACTAAATTGTATGTGACACTGGACCCTCCAAAATAATGAATTTGTGAACATGATGACTTTGGAGCAATGCCAAACATGTGTAGAAGTATGAAGCCACTCTCCAACATCTAATTAGAGAAATTTTGAGGTAAATTACCAAAGAGTTCACCCAAGTTGTGCAATAGGGTCATGAAGGGATCAAAATATTGATAAGTAAAGATAAAGGTAAAAATATAGATAGGTGATGGTTAGAACGAAGTTGTTCAATCTTCATTTACATGGTTTTCCATTTACCTGCGTTTTTGCTTGCGTTGGTGTGAAGATTTACCATTAAACACTAAGTATATGTTGTAAGTATATTTTAAAAAATAATAAGAAGAAAGTACTCATTCAACTATATTTTATGTGATACTAGACCCCCCAAAATAATGAATTTGTGAAGATGATGACTTTGGAGCAATGTCAAACATGTGTAGAAGTAGGAAGCCACTCTCCAACACCTCATTAGAGAAATTTTGAGGGAAAAAATGGGTCTCAAAACAAAAATTTACAACTAAAATCAAATTTATAAAAACCAATGGGATTCAAGATGATATTTCAACCATGGTGGATGATTCACCATTTTTGGAGTAAAAGAGTAAAAAAAAAACAACTATTTTTTCAACTTGTATTTTCAACTTATCTCCCTACAGTTTTATTCAAATTTCAAGTGGGAACACTCGTTGGATGCAAAATTTAATTCATCGTCTAATGAGTACTCATGTTGCATATTTTCGATGGACCCTGCTACATGAAAAATGAAAAATGCATGAAAAAACATTATTATAATCACGTTTTTCATGTATTTCTCATATTTTGTGTAACACGGTCCATCGAAAGTATGCAACATGAGTACTCTTTCAATGTGTAATTAAATTTTGCATCCAATGAGTGTTCTTACTCGAAATTTGAGTAAAATCGTACAGAGATAAGTTGAAAATACAAGTTGAAAAAATAGGTTTTACTTTTTTTCCCTCTGAAATTTGATGATGTAAAAATCTAATCTTATTTTATCATTTCTACTATTATTTAATATTCCTTAAGAGACTCATTGTAGACTTCAAAATTTCTCTAATACTTTGCATAATGGCAAAGCAAAAATCTCGCAATTATTTTGTAGGGATTAACCTTGGGACCTCTCAATGGCAGTAAAATAATCTATGTTATGGTTTCACTAGATAATGTATATAAATCTGATACACTATGTTAATTTTAGTGAAACTAGGTCAAGGCCAACAGATCTTTCACTTCACTATATTAAACCAATTTCTCGAAATCACATTGATACTAGCCGATTTACATTAACTCCCATATAATTCATTATTATCCTAAAAAGTATAAAAGTATATATATATATATATAATATATATATTCAGTTGGTTATCTTATTTGGACATTTAAAAAAAAAGACGATTTTGTATCTCGCAAGTGAATTTGTCTATCTAAAAACCTGGAGCAGCCCTTGGCCATGGCCTAAGAGACCAAATCCATGAAGGTAGTGGAGCCAACCGTGAATTGTATCCAGAAATTGATAATATGTTCCCATCTTCTAAGCGAAAGATATAGATATTCTGTTGCAATTGATGGAAGTGGTCTGCAAATGCCATGAGCTACGTAATGAAAAACATGGAGCTTGCTATGATGAAACCCTACTGACGTCGTCTTGCTACAAATATACCGTGATTGCTTTCGTCATATCGTGAAGCCTTGTTACCATTAGTAACCGGTAGTCGGAGGTTGACAGGTAATATATACACGTGGCAGATTACGAGTGGATAACAAAGGCCCTGAGTGAACTGTCCCCTTAGAGAAAGCCTAATTAATCTCGAGGAAAGACTAATTAATCAGTTATCTTATCTCTTACTCAAACTAATTTAACTAATTACCAATTCACCATAATTGAAAAAAACACACAAATAAATAAACTAATTTAAATTAAAATCTCCAAATTGAAAATGAAAAACTCTTAAACATTTGATAAAATGAAACTTTTTTATATTGTTAGCGTTTTCTAATGCTTAGAGGTGGCTTGCTACCCTTCAGACTTGTGTGTAAACCAATGATTTAATAAGGACGCTATTTTATAATAATGATTAACAATTTTATATTAGTTTAATTATCCTAAAACTTTTGAAATAAAATATAAAACTCAATTTAAAGCAGATCCCTAGAGCACTATATCTTTTCATATATATTATTAAAATTTATTTTTGGGATTTAAAAGAACAGGATCCGCTACAGCATATATCATTTTTCTATTCGTTATCATATTATTTTTTTTTTTTTAAATCTGATATTTTTTTAATTAATGAAATTATTATTTTTCTATAAATTATTAAAATTAATTTTTAATTTTATTAAACAATCATAATTGCATTAAAAAAAGAAATTAAAAATAAATAAATAAAATATATATATATATAAAAAACCATGAGATGATATAATTGATATTAAAATATAATTTATAATTTTATTAAAAAAAAAAAATCAATTTAGCTGCGTTTAATTAATAGATATTTTTTCCCGTGCATAATGAGAATATGGGGTGTGTTGTCTTTATCTCATTATCACACTTGCCAGTGGGATGCTACAATAGGTCCTCAACATTCAATCCACACTTAGCTCAATCAACATTCAATCCACACTCAGCTCAATAGATTAACATTCATTGCAGAGCTTAATCAATTGATGGATGGGGAACTTATGGAGAGTGGGATTTTAAGGTGGATAGTACCATTCTTGTGGGAAAACTAGCCTAGCATTGTCTTTTCACCCATTTGAAATTCATTAGGTTGCATTCAACGGGAATTTATGCACGGGTACTTGCCTTAAGGAAGAAACCAAATCATTATGTTTGGTATGTGGTGAGGAATGACTTTATCACTCAAGGCATGAGAGGGTTAAGAAACTCAGGAATTTTGTGTTTTCTCATTCTCAACTATCAAAGATGGGCACTCAACTCCCTCATTTCACCTTGGATTGATGGATTTCCATTTGGTAAAGATAGAGAGCCTCCTAAAAGTGTAGGCAAGAAAAACTAGGCTAGACAATCTATTTCCTTAGCCCTCACCATGGTCTATGTATTCCCTCAACATTTTTATGCCGTCACAGTTGCATGTTCTTGGCCCTCGAGAAAGTTCCCTTATCCACTTCACCAACAAACACCTTGAGCGATTTTTGGCCTTTCAAGTAAGTCGCCTCCATGGCCTGGTAGCTCAAGGTGGCCTAGGTATGATATGTTTTTCATGTTGCTAATTTTTCTTTATAATGTTTTTATTGTGCCGGATGTAGAAATTCCTGCAAATTCTCTACAAATCTACCTCTGAGATCTATGTAGAAAATCTGACTATAGATTAACTCGATAATGCAATATACTAAAGCAAAATACTATAACTACTACTACTATCAAACTTGCGGAAGTTTAAATATCGAGTTGAATCAAAGCTGAACAAATATAACCATAAGAAGAAGAATCAATGCACATGAAACACAGAAAATACTCAAGTGAAATCCTCAGCTAAAAACCCCACTATCTGTATTATCATACAAGGTGGAAATACATCAGAATTATACAAAGCCTTAGCTCTCACAACTAGCCAACTCTCAGTACAATCCTCTCGGATGCTCACAGGCAATAAAATCTTCTATCAAGCCTTCTCCTCTGCCCTCCAAGCTCCCATTTCCTTGTGCAGTTACCTCTGGGATGATCTCCTTCACCCAGTGTAACACTACTCTAACACACTGTCAGAACTATGCAATCCTCAAGGAACCTTAATCCTTCTGCATGCATGAGTTTCCTTTATAGGAGAAAACATGCAACTAATAGTACACTGTCCTTGACATTTAGCTCAACTGGGTTTTTCTCAGAATAGACATGCATGAGTTTCTGATAAGGGAATCTTCAGTTATCTGGAGTACACTGGTTGAGTGCATGAATGCATCAACTGACTGATAACTCACAATTAGTTCCTCAAACAGTTTGGAACTAATTTAATTGGACTTAACTTAGTAAACTGAGCTAACTAATTACAACTCAAATATAACTCAATCTTACCTCCTTAATTAAAGGATAATCTCCTTAATTTAAGGGATAACTGTTGCATGACTTCAGAAATACTTCTAACTTGAATTTCTCCAACTAATTAATCCATAATGAATTAATTAATTATTGCCAAGCAGCTGGTGAGACTAAATTTGAATTTAGTTCACAATTTTATTTCAAGGATAAATTAAAATTGGAATTTTTGGATTCTATCTTTATCATTTCTTGTTGTTATTTTCAACACTCCCTCTCAACAAGAAAGGAATTCAACTCGATCCCGATTGTGAACCTTTGGAATGTTATGCATGCAACACTTCTCTCTAGCGTTGTTGCTCCAACAACCTCAAAAATAAAAATAAAAACATCCAACCTAAATCAGTATGATGCATCTGCCATCAAAGTCTCTGACTGATATTGCCTCTATCGACTGAAAACTCTGTGCTTCTGTTGACTCTACCTTTCTGCACTATTGTCAATCCTTCTCTGTGCTCTGCCCGTAATAGAAGTATTACCTATTATTGAGGATATCCGAGTTTAGAGCAAAGGGAAAAAACTTTATTTGAAATGGTTGGATCTAAACCATCCCTTAATATGTTTGTATAATTATCTAGGATAGCAGATAAATTTGTCCCAACCAGAAATTTTGTTAACCCCAAAGAATGCGTGCATTTGGATGGAGCAAAAGTCACATTCCATCGATACTTTGACTGTCTACTGACCACCTTGATCTCCACTTGACCATCTTGACTCTACTACCCTCTGATCTTCTACTTTACACCTTGGATCTCTACCACACTCCTTTACGAGCCCCATAACAGGAATAAATATTTCCGTTAAAGAGACCCTTCACATATTTCAGCAATTGTCACGCTCCTTAGTCAGTAATGAAAACGTAATTCTGTTTTTCTTCTAGCCGAATACGAATTGAGATATTCCCCTGGAAGAAGACCGGTTCATAGAATCACAGTATCTTATTGATCTAGCCTCTGTCACTTTGATCTCTGACTACATCAATCCCATTGATTCCTCCTGCTACTATGTACTTTGGGCTTCCGTAGCAAGGTACGATCCATGAGATAAAACCTCTCAGTAGACCTTGCCCAATTTCATCCTTCTTGAGACTATCACTTCACATCGCCCCACCTCACACCTAGAGGTACGGCTACATGTGATCCCTCTGCCCACTTCTCCAATTGTGGCTCCTCCACAATTGTTTAAGACTTCTTCTGGGACTGCATGTCGAGAGGTAATTTACTCTCCCTCTCAACCGCTAAGTCTCTAACATTTGCCTTGCTTCTCAAGGCTTTGCATGCATCTTGAACCTCAAGAGGATATAAGTTCCTGACTTGTGAACCGATCTGTTTCACCTGTCTCATGGTGATGTGTCTAAGGAAAACCTTTCCCTTACTAAAAACAACATCGTAGCCTTTGTACTCCAGCATCGCGACCGATACCAAGGTATTCTTTAGTCCAGACACATACTTCACATCTGTCAAGGTGATAGAAGCTCCATGCTCCCTCTGAAAAGTAACCGTGCCCACTCTTGAAACACTAAACCTTTCGTTGTCACCCATCTCTATGCGCATCTTGAGGTCTTTCTCCTCCAAGGCACTGAATAAACTTTTATTGCCGGTCATGTGGAATGAGGCTCCACTGTTAAGATACCAACCACAACCCATCATCGATGACACCATGCATGCGATGAGGTTGAAGTCCATTTCGAACTGAGAGGCTAATGCCTCACCTTCCGATCCTTTCGAGGATCCCTTCTTGGACTTCTTCGATGGGCAATTAGTCACATAATGACCCATATTGTGACAATTAAAGCAACTCACTTTAGACTTGTCAACCTTCTTCCCTCCATGAGAAGAATTTGATTCCAAATGGAATGTGTTCCCCTTCCCTTTCCTTGCGTTAATTGCTAAGGCCAGATTTTCGTCATCATCATCCTTGGATAAAGAACCATCTCGTGTGCTCCTCCTAATCTCCTCCTGCATGAGATCTGACCACAGTCGTTCCCAATCCGGAAGTTTCTCCCTTCCATTCACAGAGTCTTGGTAGCTATTCCAGCTATTTGGAAGGCCAAGGAGAGTGAGGCTCACAATATCATCATAAGAAGTAGTTATTCCCACACTTCCAAGCTCATCTCTACAAGTGGTGAGCTTGTTCAGATATGTGGAAATAGTATCGTCATTCTCCATCTTGATTCTTCGAAGCTTATCCTTGAGTGCCAATTTCCTCTAGTCATTATTGTTCTGGTAGAGGTCCTTCAATGTATTCCACATTGAATATGGAGTATCCTTCCCATGGAGACTCGAGACAATATGGTCTCGAACTCCCTCAAGGATGATTCATCTCGCCCTTGCCACACACTTCTTCCACTCAGCCAACTCTTGTGCATTAGTTGAACCTGGATTTGGGATTTCTTGATTAATGAAATCCTTCAAGCCGTTGTCTTCTAATACAGCCTCCATGCAATATTTCCATGCTATGTAATTCGAGCTGCCTTGCAAGGCATACTCGAGTCTCAAGCCATAGAACGCCATTGGCCAACCTTGATGTATGATAAGAATTTGATTTGCACCTGCAACCCCGAACTTCAACCTTCAAATTCTCTTCTCCATATATTGTTCACTGCTCCGATAAATTGGCTCTAATACCATGTAGAATTTCCTGTAAATTCTCTACAAATATACCTCTAAGATCTATGTAGAAAATCTAACTATAGATTAACTCGATAATGCAATATACCAAAGCAAAATACTATAATCTACTTCTACTATCAAACTTGCGGAAGCTTAAAGATCGAGCTAAATCAGAGCTGAACACATATAACCATAAGAAGAAGAATCCATGCACATGAAACACAGAAAATACTCAGTGGAAAGACTCAACTAAAAACCCCACTATCTGTATTATCATACAAGGTGGAAATACATCAGAATTATACAAAGCCTTAGCTCTCATTGCTAGCCAGCTCTCAGTACAATCCTCTTGGATGCTCACAGGCAATCAAATCTTCTCTCCAGCCTTCTCCTTTGCCCTCCAAGCTCCCATTTCCTTGCACAGTTTCCTCTGGGATGATCTCCTTCACCCAGTATAACACTGCTCTCACACACTACTCTAACACACTGTCAGAACTGCGCAATCCTCAAGGAACCTTAATCCTTTTGCATGCATGAGTTTCCTTTATAGGAGAAAACATGCAATTTATAGTACATTGTCCTTGACATTTAGTTCAACTAAGTCTTTCTCAGAATAGACATGTATGAGTTTCTAATGAGGGAATCTTCAGTTATCTGGAGTACACTAGTTGAGTGCACGCATGCATCAACTGACTGATACCTCACAATTAGTTCCCCAAACAGTTTGGAACTAATTTAACTGGATTTAACTCAGTAAACTGAGCTAACTAATTACAACTCAAATATAACTCAATCTTATATCCTTAATTAAGGGATAATCTCCTTAATTTAAGGGATAATTGTTGCATGACTTCAAAAAGACTTCCAACTTGAATTTATCCAACTAATTAATCCATAATGAATTAATTAATTATATCCAAGCAGCTAGTGAGACTAAATTTGAATTTAATTCACATTTTTAATTCAAGGACAAATTAAAATTATAATTTTTGGATTCTATTTTTATCATTTCTTGTTGTTATTTTCAACACTCCTTTTTAACAAGAAAGGAATTCAACTCGATCTCGACCGTGAACCTTTGGAATGTTATGCATGCAACACTTCTCTCTAGTGTTGTTGCTCCAACAACTTCAGAAACAAAAACAACATCCACCCTGAATCAGTATGATGCATCTGACATCAAA
This sequence comes from Pinus taeda, assembly GCA_000404065.3. NCBI lineage: Eukaryota > Viridiplantae > Streptophyta > Pinopsida > Pinales > Pinaceae > Pinus > Pinus taeda. The sequence goes on along the minus strand of APFE030695507.1, from coordinate 40,164 downwards.
GTCTCTAACTGTTATTGCCTCTATCGACTGAAAGCTCTGTGCTTCTGTTGACTCTGCCTTTCTGCACTGTTGTCAATCCTTCTTTGCACTCTTCAGTATCTGACTGCTCTAGCCTCTGTCACTTTGATCTCTGACTACATCAATCCCACTAATTCCTCCCGCTACTATGTACTTTGAGCTCCCGTAGCAAGGTATGATCCATGAGATAAAACCTCTCAATAGACCTTGACCAATTTCAGCCTTCTTGAGACTATCACTTCACATCGCCCCACCTCACACCTGGAGCTATGGCTGCATGTGATCCCTCTGCCCCCTTCTCCAATTGTGGCTCCTCCACAATTGTCTGAGACTTCTTTTGGGACTGCATGTTCAGAGGTAACTTACTCTCCCTCTCAACCACCAAGTCTCTAACATTTTCCTTGCTCCTCAAGGATTTGCATGCATCTTGAACCTCAAGAGCATACAGGTTCTTGACTCGTGAACCGATCTGTTTCATCTGTCTCGTGGTGATGTGTCTAAGGAAAACCTTTCCCTTACTAAAAACAACATTGTAGCCTTTGTCTTCCAACATCACGACCAGTACCAAGTTCTACGTTTGTCAAGGAGATAGAAGCTCCATGCTCCCTCTGAAAAGTAATCATGCCCACTCCTGAAACACTAAACCTTTCGTCGTCATCCATCTATATGCGCATCTTGAGGTCTTTCTCCTCCAAGGCACTGAATAAACTTTTATCGCAGGTCATGTGGAATGAGGCTCCACTGTCAAGATACCAACCACAACCCATCATCAATGACACCATGCATGCGATGAGGGTGAATTCCATTTCAAACTAAAAGGCTAATGCCTCACCTTCCGATCCTTCTGAGGATCAATTCTTGGACTTCTTCAATGGGAAATTAGTTGCATAATGACCCATCTCGTGACAATTAAAGCATCTCACTTTAGACTTGTCAACCTTCTTCCCTCCACGAGAAGAATTCAATTCGGGATGGGATGCCTTCCCCTTCCCTTTCCTTGCCTTACTTTCTAATGCCATATTTTCTTCATCATCATCCTTGGATGAAGAACCATCTTGTGTGCTCCTCTTGATCTCCTCCTGCATGAGATCTAGCCACAAACGTTCCCAATCTGGTAGTTTCTCCCTTCCATTCATAGAATCCTGGTAGCTATTCCAGCTCTTTGGAAGGCCAAGGAGAGCGAGGCTCACAATATCATCATCGGCAGTAGTTATTCCCACACATCCAAGCTCATCTCTACAGGTGGTGAGCTTGTTCAGATATGTGGAAATAGTATCGCCGTTCTCCATCTTGGTTCTTCGAAGCTTATCCTTGAGCGCCAATTTCCTTTGGTCGCTATTGTTTTGGTAGAGGTCCTTCAATGTTTTCCACATTGAATATGGAGTATCCTTCCCATGGAGACTCGAGACAATATGGTCTCGAACTCCCTGAAGGATGATCTGTCTCGCCCTCGCCACACACTTCTTCCACTCAGCCATCTCTTGTGCATTAGTTGAACCTGGCTTTGGGATTTCCTGATCAATGAAATCCTTCAAGCCATTGTTTTCTAATACAGCCTCCATGCGATCTTTCCATGCTATGTAATTTGAGTTGCCTTCCAAGGCATACTCGAGTTTCAAGCCATAGAACGCCATTGGCCAACCTTGAAGTATGATAAGAATTCAATTTTCATCTACAACCCCAAACTTCAACCTTCAAATTCTCTTCTCAGTATATTGTTCATTGCTCCGATAAACTTGGCTCTGATACCATGTAGAATTTCCTACAAATTCTCTACAAATCTACCTATGAGATATATGTAGAAAATCTAACTGTAGATTAACTCGATAATGCAATATACCAAAGCAAAATACTATAATCTACTACTACTATCAAACTTGTGGAAGCTTAAAGATCGAGCTGAATCAAAGCTGAACACATATAACCATAAGAAGAAGAATCAATGCACATGAAACACAGAAAATACTCAGGGGAAAGCCTCAGCTAAAAGCCCCACTATCTGTATTATCATACAAGGTGGAAATACATCAGAATTATAAAAAGCCTTAGCTCTCACAGCTAGCCAGCTCTAAGTACAATCCTCCTGGATGCTCATAGGAAATCAAAGCTTCTCTCAAGCCTTCTCCTCTGCCCTCCAAGCTCCTATTTCCTTGCGTAGTTACCTCTGGGATGTTCTCCTTCAACCAGTGTAACACTGCTCTCACACACTGCTCTAACACACTGTCATAATTGCACAATCCTTAAGGAACCTTAATCCTTTTGCATGCATGAGTTTCCTTTATAGGAGAAAACATGCAACTGATAGTGCATTGTCCTTGACATTTAACTCAACTGGGTCTTTCTTAGAATAGACATGCATGAGTTTCTAATGAGGGAATCTTCAGTTATCTGGAGTACACTAGTTGAGTGCATGCATGTATTGACTCATTGATAACTCACAATTAGTTCCTCAAACAATTTGGAACTAATTTAACTGGACTTAACTCAGTAAATTGATCCAACTAATTACAACTCAAATATAACTCAATCTTATCTCCTTAATTAAGGGATAATCTCCTTAATTTAAGGGATAACTGTTGCATGACTTCAGAAAAACTTCTAACTTGAATTTCTCCAACTAATTAATCCATAATGAATTAATTAATTATTTCCAAGTAGCTAGTGAGACTAAATTCGAATTTAATTCACACTTTTAATTCAAGGACAAATTAAACTTGGAATTTCTGGATTCTATTTTTATCATTTCTTGTTGCTATTTTCAACACCAGACTCTTCCATCATCATTTTCTCGAGCAATTATGAGTCTCTTGCCTCTTTTGGAGTGAGTAGGATTTTTGGGCTAGGAAGAAGTTGCACCACTATTTTGGCATTCCTAGCTTGCCACTCTTCTTGCTTTGGTCCAACCATTGGCTATAGCACTCTGAATTGTCTTTGATTGAAGGGTTCTTCCACTCACCATGAAGCCCTATTCTTCATTTGGTTTCTCATCACGCCCCAAAACTAAGGACAACATCTTTCTATAACTTAGATATGAGCTAAAATCTCAGCCACAAGATTTAGAGATTTGACTCCCTAACCAATTCAGGAGGAAATTTCATGTGGAAAAGGAACTAGTTAATAAGATGTGCACCCTTACGAACAAAGATGTACTTGTAGAGGTCGCACATTGGGTCCCTGGTGCAGGACACACTAGAGGTTGTTATAACCAATATATGTACACCATGAAAATCTACTAGCATCTAAAGTTTCTCCTAGGAAGAGCTCTTGTAGACATGAATGAAATCAAGGAAGATATTCTTCACTCTAAATCAAATGCAAAGGCATATGATCACAATGGACCACAAGCTCGAGAGACTGGAGAAGCACATGGGCATACCTCCTCACCCTAGTTGTGGTTGCTTTCCAGTATCAACAAAGAGCTCATTCCTATTGAAGCAACTCATTGAGATAAATCTATATTTTTTTATATTTAGTTCTTTTATTTTTTAGTGTAGTTTTCTAGTTGGAATAGAACTAGTGGCCAAATAGTTGGAATCTCTATTTTGATTTGAGAATTCTAAACATTATGTTATCTTTTAATATTTTGAAATAATTTAAGTTTCATATCTAGGCTGATTCCGAAATAGATATATATGTGTAAATATTTGATTTTTGCAATAAAAAATTATTAAAAAAAACTAATAGATATTTTTGTCTTTTTGATATTTTAAAACAATCCAAAAAATAATAATAAATAAAAATAAAGACTAATAGATATTTTAGTACACCTTTTGAAAAAAGACTAATATATATTCTGGTCTTTTTAGGGCATATTTTCAACTCAATTTGTAATGTGTAATACAAATACATTTCAAAGTTCAAATTAAAAGTAAAATTACATATCAAAATCAAAATTAAAAAAAAAAAAATATCCCAACCTACCAATAAACTTCCTTTTCAGATCATTATTTCAAACTTTAAATAACCAACCTTTCAATAAGACTGAACGTTTTGTAATAATTTTTAAACTTCCTCTTCAAATCATTAGTTTGAACTTTAAATAACAAACTTATTCATTGAGAACGAACGTTCTAATAACTTTTCAAAAAGATAATCTCTACCAGATTGGAATCTTTGATAAAGGATATGAAACACTCCATTAAAGATAATCTCTACCGGATTGGAATCTTTGATAAAGGATATGAAACACTCCATTAAAACCATTTAAGTAGAGCCCACTGAAATTTTTAGTGCTGCTTTAAGATGGAAAGGCTGTATTCTAACCTCATATACCACTTTCGAACTGTACGAAATGAAAGGAACAGCAAATGGGCAGCCATGGAGTCCAGAGGCGGTATTTTGGCGACGGTTTTCAGTGTTCCATCGATGTCGAGAGTGAAGCTGATTGAAACACATTAAATATTGTTGAATTTAGGCTTTTCGGTGGTTTTTTTTCAAAAATAATGGTTCAATATGGATTTCTCTATTTTAATTTCTGCTGTGTGGTTCTGAAGATGAACAACACTTATTAATTCAAAAAAATCCACAAATACATTTCAATATAATTCTAATAGTTCTTATATTTCTCTTTTCAATTTATGTCAATCTCTGTGACATGGCTGGGGCTGTTCTCACGTAATTTGTTTCTCATAGATGTTCCATGTGCCACGTGCGAATGAATTGCTGTGTGAAAACTTAAATTATTGTAATATGAGTATTGCAAAAACTTCAATAGCATTGGAAGTTAATGATCGACTTCGATATCGCAGTGTAAACTTTTATGCCAAGTAAAACCGCGTTGTAATGCCTGAAACAGGCTTACTTTTGTACTGTACATATAATAAGAATTCGAAAATGCACAGCTATTTTAAAAATTTGTTTGGGATTTGAAGACATGGTTGTTTGAGATTGAGCAACTCTAGTTAATTATGAATTTAGTAAGTCTTAGGATATAAATTTTCTGGGCCACTTAATAATCCATCTATGATTTATGGTATGTATGTGTAGTTTTTAATGGAAAAATTATATTTTTCAATATATAAATAAATAGATATATGGTTATGTATATTTCTAATTTTTATTGTTTAAATTATATTTTTTGAATATATAAATACATTCAATATTTTGAAAATTTCTTTAAATACTTGGATTCTAAACTTCAATCCAACAATAATCACTTTAATTCATCTAGTTTATGAAGGGTCTTGTCCCAAGCATCCTTCCTATCAACCAAAACTCTCCCCAAAAGTGTTTTTACTGACTAATATAAATTCACAATATAAAAGAATGGTTGTCTACTCATGGCATTCTTGGTGTTTGGAATGTAGGCATCAATTCCATCCAAGGATCTTTCCTATCAACCAAAACTCTACCCAAAAGTGTTTTTACTGACTAATATAAATCCACAATATACAAAGAATGATTGTGTCTACTCATGGTGTTCTCGGTGTTCGGAATGTAGGCATCAATACCATCCATAACCTTTGAGTCCATAATGATTTGTCTTTCATGACAAACATCATTTGTCACATCATGAATTTAATATTGTATCTTAGGTTGAGTACGGGCCTAGAAGCGACCCACAAAAGCCTTAGCTAAGAACCAAGCTCATGAACCTCCAATATCCCCGATGGCTATCAGAGTGCTAACATGTCATTATAGCGTAAGAAGGAAGAGACATGCCAGTCTAAGAAGCCGCAAGTTCAAGGGACAGATAAAATGCATCCCAAAGAAGATATTGAGACCTTCATGCAAGAGAAAACCCAAATTTGCTACCATTTGAAGATGTCCTACACTTGCCTACCATTCCATCAAGGGCCAAAGGAAATCTTGATAAAGGAAACCACACAGAACTGAGAAAAGAGAGGAGTTGCAACCAAATCCATGATGGCCGGAGGAAATAGAAGGGAGAGGATGACCAAAGTGAAGTGAGATATCATGTCAAAGAGCCTAGACATAGATCCACCCTAAAAAAAATGAGGCATTGTAGGAATGAGTGACTTCAATGCAACTGCATGTATATGGTGTCGATAATCATCCCCAATGGTTGAATTAATTGAAGTTGGGCACGGTGGCACCCTGTGATGTAGGAGCATAACCATCAGTAAATTCATTTTGATCATGATGGTCATAATTCATTTACTACAAGATGTGGGTTTTCTGAATTTATTCTAATTATTGGATATACTTAAGAAAATTAATATTTAATTACAATTGTTATAAATTTGTATAGAATAGGAATTCGTTGTAGTTGATTTATGAGAGATATTGTAATTAGTTTAAATAAATAAGATATCTTCTAGATTTAGGAATTAGATCCATAATGAGTGGATCTTAATAGATTGTTCCTTTTCTACTTAAATAGAACCTGTAGTTCAAGAAAAGGGTTCTGAGAGAGTGCGTGTGTGAATGTGGATTAGTGTATTTTCTTAAGAAAGAGACTAAATAAATTGACGATTTTTTTGTTATTGGATTACTAATGCTCTTCTTTGATTTGAGACTACTTCCAAGTTCTTTGTTATAAATTTGTTTCAAATTTATGTTTAAGGTTTTTTTTCCAAGACTTAATGTGTATGTTGTAACTTCGAGTGTGCAATCAAAGCTACCATATCCTTTTGCAATTAAATTATTTTGCATCAACAAGTTATAATGGATCAAAATCCTTTGTGATGAGGTAGTTCTTGGCATCGGGTTATTCTACAACCATTGAACAAAAGAGTTCCATAGAGGCAACTTTATAAAGGAAAAATAAGGTGAAGTGTTTAATTGTGGTTCATAGCATAGATCTCGAGGAGTAGTTGGCAGTCAGGCGAGAGGTGGAATTTATTGAACCTATTCGAAGCCAACCCCAAACTCATCTGCATCGGAGTCGATTCTGACCTTAGTTGAGAGCTTTTTTAAACAAAAAAATGGAGAAGAACCTAACTCCGACTAGTCCTTGGTAAGTAGGCCCCGACCCATAGTCAATCCTTTCTATTTTGAAGATTTGGTTAGTCGACCCTAAACCCTAACTAGTGCACAATTAGTCGACCCTAATCCAATCGAAAACATTTAAATAGGAAAACAGAGAATAAAACAAGTCGTCCATTTTGTATAATACATGAATAAAAGTGGCTTTTCAAAGGATTTTCTTGATTTTATTTAAAAAGTGAATTTTTATATAATTGAGATTGGAGGAAAATTAATTAAGCTAGGCTTTAGAAAGATCAAATCGACATTAGTTGTGGTATTAAAGGTTTTTTTTTTAATTAAAATAAAAAATGGCAGATTGTTAAGGAGTGGCAAGGAGTAGGTCAAGGGAGACTTGTAGCAAATGTGACTTTGCAAGATGAAGTAAGAAGACTTCGAGAGAGAATGGAGGCTATGGAAACTCCATAGAGGAAAGAAACTGACGCAAGAGTTGTTCATGATGTTGGAGAGAATTCTTCCAATGATGAAGAAATAGAAGAATCAAAAGATATAAAGATGATGAAGATGATTGCTAAGATAACTGTCATACCAAAGATGGAAATTCTTCCATATGAAAGAAATATAAATGTTGATGAATTAATGGATTGGATAAACACTCTTGATAATTATTTTGATTATAAAGATGTTGAAGTTGATAAGTGAGTTAAGTATGCAATAACCAGATTGAAAGTCCATGTTTCACTCTAGTGGGATGAAGTACACGCTGAGCGAAAGAGGAAAGGAAAAGCTAAAATCAAAGATTGAGATATAATGGTGGCAAACCTCAAAGGTAAATTTTTACCCAAAGAATACCAGATTAATCTTTTCAGATAGATACAAAACCTTAGACAAAATTCCATGTTAGTTAAATAATATATATACGAGTTTTATAAATTGAACATCGAATTTCATCGAGTAGAAAATAATGCTGAGAAATTTGTTAAATATATTAATGACTTGAGATTTGATATTCAAGATGAAATTACCTTATTTTTTTTAAATACTATTAAAGATGCATATTAGGCTAGGTTGAAGGAAAAAGAACAACTTGCTAGTAAACAAAGTCAGAAAAGTCAAGGAAGGAGTCCCACAGGAGGCAGAGGACAACAAATTATTAGAGGAAGAATTCAATTTGCAAGAAGAAAAGACGAAGGAAGTTCCCACAGTCAATCACCAAGAGGAAGTGATTCAAGAGGGAGAAGATCGTTCTCCAAAGGTAGAGGTCGAGGAAGAGACTATCAACCTATACGTTTTAGATGTGGGAAACTCAAGCATATGTCATGGGACTATCTTGAGAATTCTCCAACAGGTTAGGGAGGTGCTCATGTTGTTGAAGCAGTGGAAGAAAATGAGAATATAACTTTTATTGAAGAGGTGCTTGTAGTGTGATAATATTTATTAATGAAAGGAGTGTTGATCAAATCTTAAAAGGAAGTCTAAGAACCGACTCAAATAAGATGTTTATTTTGAACCATGTGTAGGTCAAAGGTAAGGGTTGCAAACTTGTGGTTTTTGTGGAGATGGTAGAGAAATTAAATTTAAAAATAACCACACAACCTCATCCTTAAAAATGATCTTGGCTACAGAAAAGACACCAAGTGTTGGTTAATAAGTAGTGTAAAGTAGATTTTCAGATTGGAAAATATGAGGATGAAGTTATTTGTGATATAATGTTGATGGATATTTTCCAATGGTTATTGGGGAGGCCATGACATTATGATAGGAAGGCCATACATGATGGTAGAAGGAATACTTATACTTTTGAAAAGGATGGGCCATTAGAGAAATTTTGAGGTCTAAAATGGACCTCCTAATGAAGATTATAAAACAATAGTGGAAATAATAAAATAATATTAGATTACATCATAAAAATTTAGAAGGAAAAAAATAAAAAAATAAAAATAAAATTCAACTTATCTCCCTACGGTTTTACTCAAATTTTGAGCAAGAGCACTCATTGGATACAAAATTTAATTCCACATCCAAGGAATACCCATGTTACATACTTTTGATGGACCCTGCTACACGAAAAATGAGAAATACATGTAAAAACATGATTGTAATCACGCTTTTCATGTATTTATAATTTTTTGTGGAGCAGGTTACATCGAAAGTATGCAACATGGGTACTCCTTGGATGTGGAATTAAATTCTACATACAATGAGTGCTTCTGCTCGAAATTTGAGTAAAATTGTAGGGCGATAAGTTGAAAATATGAGTTGAAAAGTAGATTTCTTTTTTTTAATCTTTTTACATTTATACTCCAAAAATGGTAAATAATCCCCCATGGTTGACATCATCATATTGAATCCTATTGGTTCTTATAAAGTTGATTTTGGTTGTACACTTTTGTTTTGAGGCCCATTTTTTATCTCAAATTTTCTTTAATGAAAATAATGTGTTGTTACCTTTACCAAATGAAGAAATCAAGGAAGAGATAGGTCCCAACATGTCTCTTATGAGTGTAAAGGGTTTGTTGCGAGAAGCAAAGAAAGAAGAATTGCTTTTTTCTTTAATTAGGAAACCACGGGTATTTCTTGTCAGTGTGAATTCAAATGATTTATTTGAGGCAATTAGAAATTTGTTAGATCAATTTGTTGATATTATTATGGTCGAGTTACCAAGAAGTTTATGTCACATTAGAAGTAGTAGTCATCATATTGATTTAATTATGTGATCTACTTTTCCAAATACATTTTCTTGTAGAATGACACCACAAGAAAATGAAGAGGTAAAAAGATATGTTCAAGAATTATTCGAAAATTTCTCATTAAATAAAGCTTAAGTCCATTTGTTGTGTTGATGGTATTAAGTCCAAAAAAAGTGGAGGCTAGATAATTTGTACTGAATCAAGTGAGATTAATAAAATTACTATCAAGTATTGATTATCACTCCCACAGATTGATGATTTAATCGATTGTTTAAGTGAATAAAAATTATTTTCAAAAATTGATTTAAAAAGTGGACATCATCAAATTCATATTAGAGAGGGTGATGAGTAGAAAACAACATTTAAAACAAATCACAGATTGTATGAATGACTTGCGATTCCCTTCGGACTAACTAATGCACCCAACAATTTAATGAGATCAGTGAACGAAGTTCTAAAAGAATTTACAGACAAATTTGTCATTGTTTATCTAGATGATATTTTAGTGTATAACAACACTAGGGAAGAACATCTACGACATTTAAAATTAGTTTTGGGCACACTGCAAAAAGAAATTTTTTTGATAAATTTAAAGAAGTTCAATTTTATGAAAGAGGAGTTAGTTTATCTGGGTTTTGTAATTTCTAGATGATGGACTGAAGATGTATCCAAATAAAGTGCAGAAAATTACAAGTTTCCCTATTCCATGAAATGTGTATGGGGTAAGAATTTCTCATAGGCTTGCGAGTTTTATCAAAAATTTATTAAAACGTTCAGCGACTTGTGTGCACCAATTATTGAAACTATTAAGGAAATTAATCAGCCATTTAAGTAAATTGTAGTAGCATATAAAAATTTAAATTGATGAAGCAAAAGATTATTAAAATACCAATTTTAGTGCTACCTAATTTTCAAAAATCATTCCAAATCGAGATAGATTCCAGTGATAATGTTATTGGAGCAATTTTAAGCCAAGAGGGATGACCAATCAATTATTTTAGAAAAAACTTAAATGAAGCCATGAAAAAATACTCCTCATACAATTATCTTATTGTGCAGGCTTAAAGAAGTGGAAAAATTATTCAATGGAAAAGGGGTTTATTTCATTTACCAACAATCTGTTAATTTTTCTTAGGGATACATTGTTCTCTGTTGTAGACAATTATTTTTAAACATTTACTTATTACATTCACCCCATAACTATTAAATTTTAGCAATTATGTAGAGAGAACAATTAACAAAGGAATAAAAGTGATCAATAGAAGAAAAAACATGCACAATAGAGATACCAGGATATAGAGAGAGACCAGGGGAAAACCCCACAAGGGGGAACCCATAATTCAATTCTTCTTCCTCTATTAGAATTTCATCAATTGTTTAGCAGGGATACAAATATCAATTACACCGACACATATTGTCTCACCAACATCAAGTTCATGAGGCCACTTAGGGCCAAACATATATCCGGTGTATCAATTTGTCAAGGAGATGAGACATCCATCATTTTTGTATAAAAGTGTTGACGGTGTTGGACCCACTAACATTCAGGGGATATCCCCGATATGAAGTCCCAATTAGACCTCACACCATTTGATGTAGGAGTCCCATCCGGTATAGAAGCTCGGTTTCCAAGTTCTTAAATATTTTCCTTGGCTCTAACTGTCAGCGAGAGAGAGGGATCCAATGGTGCCTTCAAAATGCGAGAAGGTATGCCTGGTGAGTGTTCAGGTGTAAATGTGTCAAATTTATTTTACTACAAAGAGGGGAGGAAAGTGAGCCTCTAAGTGAGAGGTAGTAGTACCACCTAATAAGAGACACACATGAACCAGAATCACCTGTCTAACTTCCAGTGTAATAGTCCACAGAGGATGTGACAGTCGTTACAACCAACAAATGAAAAAGGTTTGTCTAATATCCTACAGAATAATATACAAGGATGGGACAATAATGACAACCATTATAACACATTCTCAATAATATAAGTACTAAAAAAACCAAAATATTTCAACTATATTAGCACATGTGAGAGAAAAAATGAAGCACAAACATTCATAGAATAATATTACAAACATTCATAATCAATGCATTAAGAATGTGTTGGCCTTGAAAGCTTATGTTATTAAGTAAAAGCTCCAAGAAACATGCATATAATGAAAATTACTAGCTCTAGTAGTGGAGCATTCGCTCCTTGCTCCCCAAAAGAACTAGCTTATCTCTCTAATGCTTTGCGAGAGGAGCCAAGCTGAAAATTCCTTTGATATTACAATTAGGGAGTATATATAACAATGAGGAGGTGGTGATTCCCCTTCCTTGACTTATTAACTACCCTCATGACTATTTGACTTCCTATGACTTTTCAACCTTACATGACTCTTCATATTCCACACATGTCCTTTGGACTTTCACTTTAAAATACATTTTTGAAACATATGTTACATCATTGGCCACAAGGTGTGGCATATGACCACTCATGACATGGCACTGTTGACATGGACTGCTTGATGATGTGGCAATGTCAAGCCACTGTTGTTGCTAATTGTTGAATGTCTTCTTGATAATTCTTTTCTTTTCACCTTTGCATGGGTTGGTGATAAGGAATCTTCAATGATCTCGAGTCTTGAATGGTGGTCGCAAACTAATGTCCCTTTAATTTCTTGTGATTGATCAAATCACATGTTCAACTAAAAGAGTGTCTTTCAGCATGCTTCCCTCCTTCATCTCTTTCTTCATCATCTCATCATAACATGGTAAGGTACATGTATCTGCAATTCACTCATCACGAGAGGACATCAGTCCTAAAACACCTAGCCTAAGATGGTGCATTTTGATGCAATAAATGAGTCAGAACCAGGTGACAGGTCATGCGAGAAGGCTCAATGACTACACAGTTGTGCAATTCAAGCATCCAAGGGTGATTCTTGAGCCCTGATACTACGCAATGCACATTTCATACAGGACTGAGGGAAAAAATTGTGCAATTCTGAGAGCTAGTGAGATAGGCTGAGGGGATGGGCACTAAGAGGACATACTGCACAATTTTGGGACTAGGTCACAGCTATAGGACTAAAACTGCATAGTGCGCAGTTCAAGGAGATCGCCTGAAGCCAAGTTGCTTGGTCAAGAAACCTTCTAAAAATGGAAAGTGTAAGACCGGTTAGACTAATGTGAACAATGATAAGAATTCAACTGTGATATCACACTTAGAAATTATTTGACGACACAAAAACATAGATCACCCATGACTCGTGAAAAATGCATTTCCCTCCATGTAACAAATTTATAACCAGTTACGACATATGTGACACTTAACATAGACTTTGGGACGACTGTGATGACACTTGTTTGATAGTGCTTAAAAATTTGTGAATGAGTGCGAAAAATATTTACATAGTTAGAAAAACTCATATACACAAAGATAAACCCTTGAAACCATCATAATAGGCTTCTACACATTGTGTGACAACCAATCATGTGAATAGATGACAGTTTACCCAATTTGCAAACGAGAGTAAAATACTTCAAGAACGTACATTAAATGAGCTTCGATGTTTGTGACAACAATGTGCAAGACTAAGGAAGGCTATGAAATTGAGTGTAATCCAAAATTTTGGAGGGTGTTGTAGCATCTACAACACTTGGAAACACAATGGTTGAATTATAGCTTCTCTGCCTCAGTTAACTTCTTTTGTGCGGAGCCTTGATGCTTCAAGGAGTATTGATTCATCATGAAGATTACTTTAGTATCCCCACTTGCCCCACGAATGGACATGTCCCATATATGCCTTCTCAGTTGAACACAACATAAGATTCAACGATATTACAATGTTTTGAGTTAGGGAGGATAGTGTAGCTTGCGAGCTTAATATTTTCAGAGTATACTTTTTCATCTCTAGTGTTTCTCCACTACCAACAGACCTAGGCAATACCCCAATGGAGTCACACAAGAACACAAACATTGCTCCACTACAAGCGAGCATGGACAATACCCTAGCAGAGTTGCTTGCTTCACCTCTCTCTGCAGTAGGACTTTCTCTTCTTTCTCCTTTATTTATTTATTTCAAAGAGGATTGTGCATCGACACTTATTCATTTTTGGGTGAAAGAGGGAACCTGACTTATTGAGAGCATAAGAGGTTGTTCATTCACAGAAGCAAATAAATACCTCTGATTTAGGTTTTCTCGTTTAGATTTTCCCCTTCTCCTCTTCTATTGATTGGATAAGCATGAAAACACCAAAGCACAAAAAATTGATTGTAGGCATAAGGTTTCCTAAATAGACATAGGTTCATGGTTGGACCAAAAATCTCCGTAAAGACGGATCATATTTTCTGTTGGAACTTCATCGACTAAAAGCTATAACTGACACAAGGAAGGTGGACACGTGGTTAGCCAAATTTTGAAGTGTCACAAGACTCTTGAGAGTTTGGCCACTCACATACTAAGAAGCCACAATATGTTCGTGCACAACACTTATTCACATGACAAAAACAAAGAAAAATTCAGAAAAAACAAGAAAGAAAAGACTATGTACACAAAGTAGGGAACAACCCCAGATCATCATTGAAAGTAATGTTTTAAGTCTTGGCCATTGATAGGTAGAGATTCAATCTTCTCCTCAAGTGATTGAAGATGATAAGTGTGTTGGCTAAGCTTTTCGTGGACTATGAATGGCCCAATCCACGGGGATTGAAACTTAGTGTGTTCCCTTTGTCCTCGTGGGATTTATCCCACTTCAAGATTAAGTCACCTACACTGGAGTTGTTCTTCCCTGTAGACTTCTTATTGATCCACCTATTGATACCATTCTGGTGAAGTGAAAATCTTTCATTTGCTTTCAACCTTTCTTCTTGTAATTTGTGAAGGGTGTCCATCCTATGTTGCACTAATAAGCATGGCTTGCCTTGGAATTCTTGTGAAAGTTGGAGAGAAGGCAAGTAGATGTTGGGTGGGAAGGATTCTTTTTCATATACCAAGAAGTAAGGGGAGGTGTTCAGAGAGATCTTTGGCATGACTTGGTCAGCCCATAAATAATTTACCAAAGTGAAGTGCCAGTTTCGTTACTCAGATAATATGGTCTTTTTGACGATACGTGTGAGGTTCTTATTTGTGGATTTAGTGAGACCATTCCCATATGGATAATAATTAGCTAAATGTTTCAATACAATACCATTTTCCAACGAAAAGTATGTTGCATTATCAAAAACAAGTGAAGTAGGAATGTAAACATGGAAATGATGTTCTACGAAAGAAAATTTATGACTTCCTGATCATTCACATATTTGAGAAGAAATGCTTCTCTCCAACACTTGAAATAATAAGTGGTAGCGATAATATAGCAGTGTTGCTTCGATGAATGCGGAAATATTTCTCCAATAATATCCAATCCTCACTATTGAAAAGGTCCTTCCATTGCAAAAGGCTACACTAGGGTGGCTGACTTCGTTTTTTCTTCAACACACCTCTAAAAAACTGGACACTTGCATGGGTAAGCATGAGGATCCTTGAATAATGTAGGCCAGTAAAATCCTACCTACATGACTTTATATATTGTTGTGTTACCCGCAAAATGTCCCCCAGTTGTTCTATCATGGAGATCATGCAGTACTTTCTCTGAATCACGTGCTTCCGAACACTTGAGCAGTACTCTATTATGGTTCTTTCTTAAAAGAACCCCATGCACCAAATGGTAAGATAATGATTTGAGTCTAAGTTCCCTCATTTACCATGCAAATAGATGGGAGGGCACGGTGTCATGTGTTGGTGTAGTATATGGTATAAGAATGGACCAACATTTAATTGTCAATCCAAGAGTCCTTGAACTTTGAGACGCATCACTGGAAATTCCAGAGAAAGACTCCAACAACGAGCAAAACAAAACCCTAATTTTTCCTGCAAACAACAATTATTAACCACTCCAATCCAGCAATCAAAAGTATTCGTTAAAAGTGAAACAATTTTCTTTCAAAATAATTAACAACCTTCTAAGTCCTGGAAAATAGTGCATAAATTCTTAATTCAATTCCTACACTAGATTTGATAATTTCATTAAAAGAAAAAGAACTTGATCAATCTAGACACTAGCTACTTCACTCATTGATGTATCAAGCAAACTAAGATTTCAAACTAGATAAATAATCAAAAGCATCAAAAGGACACATGTCTCAATCCAATCAATCCCATAAGAGCTCTTAAAGGAGTCATAGTAGACATCGAAATATTCTTGCACAATCTTAATTCTAAATCTCTAGTTATTCCAATTCCTGCACTTAGTTCTTGTACTAGGGAAGACAAAAAAATTCTTGTACTCTATTCCTGTACTGAAAAAATAAAACACTTTGTATTGTAGTCTACATTACCTCACTTTCTATTCTCTATATGATGAAAATATCATTTTTCTAATGTGCTTCAATTCATTCATGAAATATGAAAGTAAAAAGAACCTTGCTCAATCCCAAACCAATCAAATAAATCATTCAATCCCTTTTGAATGAATCTTAAAGAAACTCTATCAGAGAAACTAGAAATTATTAATAGTTAAGAAAATCTTGTGCTATGAAGGTAACTGCTGCAAATTTCAAGGCTTCTCACAACTGCACTCAAGGCATCATAAATGATTTATCCTAACTTAGGCACAAACCAAATGATTTAGGTGAAAAAACACTTTGTATCCGTCTATTGTGCATTCAAAATGAGAAAAGAGAGTAACCATAACCAAGTATCAATGCACAAAACTTTCTATAATGAATACTTGTGGTTTTGAAATAAAAAAGAGTCACTATGTTATTCGGGATATCCAACAGAAAAGGAGTATGTAGGAGACTATGTTCCCACACTTCATAGTTATGTTCCTGCACTCCACTGTTACATTCCTGCACTGAGAATCCACAAATTCAGATCTTCACGGTTACAAGTATTTCAAAGCATGAATATATTTTGAATAAGGCCAGAAAAATCTTGTTTTATCTATCCCCAACAATGGTGAGGTTTTGAAAGGGCTAGGCTTACCAAAGGCCAATGAAATCTCAAGTTTCATCATAGGTACATGGTAATAAGTTAATCAAAACACACAGTATCGTGAAAGAAATTCACTCCAATGGCTGTGCAACATACAAGATTGAATCATAACATTAACTCAATGAATCAACTTGATAGTAAATTTAAACTTTCATATTATTTTAACTCTTAATAATGTCGTCATAGAATGATATGCAATCGATAAAAATTCAAATATTTGTTATCGTTAACCTTTAAAGGAAGATCTAAACATAACAGAGTTGCAGTTCTTCAAGACACAAATGTAACATCTCAGATCCGAGCTAATGAAAATCCATTACATACTCTTTCATTGCAAGGTCTGCAAATCACACATATAAACTCCAAATCTAAATCAATACAACTTAGAAAACCAATCCTTTGTATTAGTGTTTGCAAATATTTAAAATAATCATATATAGGTTGTAAGCATCCATCAATCACACAATTCATATCTTTTAAGTGAGAACATAGTATTTGAAAAGAAATTAAAGAATATTGAGCAAGTTACACAAGAATATAATATTCAACCAATAAACATGCACACCACAATGATATATTTCAAAAGAAAAGCACACACAACTATCTAACAGAGGTGTGACAAGCTGGATTGGTTGGTCCCAAACCAACCAACTTGCACCCTCCTTAAAATGAAGTTAAATTACAAAGTAGATAAAATTGTTAACAAAATGTAACAATGATAAAAGGAGAACCAAACATTTGTCTTTTTACTAAGAAAATCTTAGTCCTTAGTACTTCTTAAGCTCAGTAATTCAGATCCAATTGGTCAGAGAGGAGTAACCCCCAAAACTTAATCCAATAGCATCAGGACATGGAATTTCATGCTTTCCTCCATTACAGAGCCATGAATTGGCTTTTATATAATTTAAAATTATGTGACAAGATTTAAATAAGCCAAACCAAACACAAACTGAATGAGAGGGGATCGTAACAACTTCCCATTGAACGGAGTTATATTACAACCAATATGTAATCAAGGAGACCAAAATCTAATACTTAATTTACATTTGTTTGCAAATCTGGGCATATTTTGGAAATTTGGAAAAAGCATCATTTTTTATAAAATTGCCTCAAAGATCCTTGTGTATCTCTTAAACCAATTCAAATTCTGGAAATTTTTTTGGAAGAAACCTAATTTGTCATCTTTTCAACAACAACCTCTCTTGGAATTTTTTGATTCAGTTCCATTGCCTTGTAAATAGTGCCCAAAGTTTATTGTTTGGCTACTTTTACAAATGTGGGTTTTACCTGATTCTCTATAAATCTGCCTCAAAGACCCCTTTGGATATCCCAAACACTGGTGAATTCTAAAAAACGCCCTCCTTATACTCAATTTCCTATACTAGGAGAAAAATCCATGTTCTGGAATTTTCATATTCCACTTCATCTACACGCAAATATGGGAGGAAGTTGTTCGTTTGAAAACCACTACGAATTTGGGGCTGAAGCATTAATTATTCCCTAAAAATCCATTTGTACGACCTAGCTGAATTTTGTTTGATGTGGAGGTGTTCAAACAACATTTTGAACAAAACAATTTCCCGTATTTTCCCGAAAATGTGTCGGTGTACGAAAGCCCCAAATTGGTTTCTCTTTAATGTAGGAATGTTTCTCTTTAGTGCAGGAATAGGTCAGTGAAAGATATGTCCACCTCTGACTGTCAAAAAGGATCCAAGATCATTCCAAATGCATGTTTGTACTACCAGCTAGCATTTTCCTTCGTGGGAAGCTTGAATGATGAAGTTGTCCACATATACTTGGTGCAGGATCCTTATGCGATGCAAGAACAAGAAAAGCTACATTAACAACATTTTAACAAACATTAATCCTGGAAATGCATATAATGAAGGTATTCTTGTATAAAATACAACCCAAATGCAAATCTTCATTATTGCATTAAAAGAATGTAGAAAGAGTTCATAAAATAGTAAAACAAGGGAATAAGTAGGGCATCATATGAGTAAAAAGGTGCATTAAGTAAAATAAGTCTAGGGCTTGACATCCCCCTATGCCGATCATCTTGCATGTCCTCATGCAAGTGAATCAACTAATAAACTGATGTTCCCTTGCAAAAAACCAAAATTGAACCATAAATGCTCCTGCAACATATGTAAACAAATGTTCCGTATAGATTTGATTATTCTAAAAGATAATGCATGCTAGCTCATTTCCGTACTAGATTATTTATTCATTAAGACTGACCCAAAGAATGTTTGATACCAAGGTTGCTAGAAAAAACACTAAACTGCAGGATAGTGTCATAATGAAATAGCCAACCATCAAAATTTCCATAAATTACCTCAAGAGTAGCCTTAGTCAGAATCTTTTCACCTCAATATCCTCATTGCAAATAAAAGTGACATGATTTTAAAGTCATAATGTTAAAGATGGACGAAAATAGGAAAAAATAAAGATGACAAAATGATACGTTCTGAGGATGACCATATTACCATTACCCAAGCACATAGTTGAAGCTCCTCTTGCTCAAGCAAAGTGAATCACCCATTCTAAGGGTTACACATCTATTAAAACCTTCATACTTCTGAAATATAGAACTCCAAAGCACATTACCGAAAGGATCTTAAAGCCATTCTCAGAGAGATGTGATAATGAGTTCAAGTAAATACAAAAACAACCAAGTAAATCATAGTTTAAAATTAAATTTAATGCAACATGCATGGCCCTGCTGCTAGCAGGTGTCTATAGCCTCGACAAGGATGCCTTTTAACCCAATGAAATGCATGTGTCCCACCTATTAGATATAAATTTAGAGTCAATTGAAATAATTTACATTTATTGAGAAATTAATTGAAGGTCGTTGTCCTAGCTTGGTAATTAGCTAGCGATAGTGCCATTCACAAGAAATAACAAGAATGAACAAGTCAACTTGTGATGAGACCTCTTGTCTTCCATCTTTTCAGTTGAAATCCATTACCTTGGCTTGGTGACTAGTAGCAGTAATGTCATTCTTGTTAGGACCCATGATCATGGTAGGTCGGCTCATAATGAGACCTTCCATCCCTCAATTAATCATTTTAAAAGAAATTCTGATTACAATTAACCTTAAATAGGTAACTTAATAGGTGGGGAGGCAAATCTGATCCTTAAGATCACGGGATGGCGTGAAAAGTTTTTAATTACTAATCTTTGCCAGTTGGTCATCTACCTTAAAGACTCATTTTAAAAAAGCATTTGAGATAATGATTTAAAGATTCCTCGAGTTGATCGTGGAAGGGTTCTCATGAGAGCTCATTAGGTTTTTATTTGCGTGGTCCACCATAGGAATATTATCATCAATATCTTCGAAGAGAAACTTGAAAAGGTTTCATGGATGACAGCCTGTTAGAATGAATAGGTCAAAATGAAGTTTTAAAGCTTACGAATGGAAAGTATTAAATATAACAATAACAATCCCCCTAATTGACCCAATGAATAATCTTGGCCAATAATCAAATTCACTTTATAAAATATGATGCATTAAGTGTTAATTTCTTTTGACAAGTCTCACCATAGGAGTGCTTAATGAAAAAAATTCAATAGTTTTCCTTAGGAATTGGAGTTTCAAGAGTGTTATTGTAACAATTTTATTTCAAATGACATTTTTATTCATTGCTCTTATCCTACTCTACCCTAATTTAAAGAGAGGAATATCTCCTTCAAGTGTAGGGTTACTTCCAATGTAGCCATGTGTGTAACAGAATGCTAAATATACTCATGCTCAGTTTTAAAGAATAAGCTTCAACACATACCAAAGTATGAGAAACCAGTTTCTTTAATTGATATGGTACGAAGAGTTGTCAAATGATGAGGGAATAAGGAGTGTTGATGATTGCTTGAAACTAGGGTTCAATGGGATCCACATATTGATGATTCTCCAACTTGTACAAATCTTCCACAACTTGATAGTCACTCGTTAGGAGGCAGGAGGGATCTGGTCAAAGACAAAAGAAAAATCCCTCAAGTTCAGGCTCAAATATCTTCTTTTTAGATTAAAAAGAATGGTTAAGGGAAGTTTTAGGGTTTTGAGTTTCAACAACTAATTCATAATAGGTTTCAATCAAAGATTTCTCCTCTAATCGTCTTTGAATTAGATCTTCCCGGGGTGAATGTTCTATAGTGATAGGAGGTGTTTCCAAACTCACCCCTTACCCCAACCTCGAAGATATAGTATTTTATTCAGTAGGGGAATCAACGGGAATAATAGGTGTTTTAGATTATTATGGAACCTCCTTGTTTAGGTTAAGGTTTGGGCTATGGTTTGGATTTAGATTAGGATTTGGGTTAGGCTTTGGACTAGGGTTAGGTCCTGGGTTTGGATTAGTGCTAGGGCTAGGATTTGGATTAGAGCTAGGTCTAGGATTTGAATTAAGGTATGGGATAGGGTTAGGTTTAGGGTTTGGATTAGGGTGTGTGTATGGATTAGGATAAGGGCTAGGGTATGGAATAGGGCTAGGTTATGGATTAGGATAAGGTTTCACCAGGTAGTTGTGACCATGGAGGAGGATGACTTGGTAGTGTAAGTGGAAATTGTGGTTGTTATTGGAGTAATTCATGTTGAATTAAATATCTTCCTAGGGAAGAGGATCCAAACCATTCCTCAAGCCATGGGGATATTTAACTCGAGGATGAGGTCAAGGGGGAGGGCTATTGTGGCCATGAAGTAAGGTATTCAGTTGGAGGAGGATAAAAGGTTTGCCATGGAATTGTAGGATTATAAATATGTTGAGAAACCTGCTTAAGATAATAAGCATTAGTCCAAGTATTAAATGGTGATGGGTTTTGAGTTATACCTGGCGGTTGATTCGATTCCTTACTTAATTTGCTGAGTACCTTTAGTAATCCTAGAAGTGATGGGAAATATTTTGTTGCATGAGCCTCTTCACAAATTCTGCAAAGTTTTAGGCTACTAAGTGGACACTTTCCAAGGAAGTGTTTCTTTCTATAGTTAGCATAAAAGGCGAGCAATGGTTTTTCATCCTTCTTCTCTTCTTCCTGCAAATCATCCAATTTTGAAATCAAATATTTAGTAATATTATATTTATGTTCAAGAAAAATATTAAATTTTACACTTGTGAGTTCTTCATTGGATGATTTATATGTCTCTGTAACAACATCAAAACTCCTAATTGAATGATTCCTCAAAATGCCATTTTCCTCTTCTCAAAAATCCAACTGGTATATTTTGTTATCACGTGGATTAGTATATATAGGTGGATTCTTACAACACGTGGTAAATGAAAAACCTTTAAACAACCAAGATATGCAAGAAATAAATAAATTCAAAGAACAAAAACTTGCAAGAGAAACTAGGTGAAAAGCAAACCAAAGTACAACAAGTTACCAAGTTCAATCCCCTACACGCCTCCCCAACAACAATGCCAAAATTTTGGGTGCAGCATATGTTATAAGAATGGACTGACATTTAGTTTTCAATGCGGGAGTTCGTGAACTTCAATACGCAGCACTAGAAATTCTAGAGAAAGACTCCAACAATCTGCAAAACAAAACCCTAATTTGTCCTGCAAACAACAATTATTATCCACTCCAATCTTGCAATCAAAAGTATTCATTAAAAGTGGAACACTAATCTTGCAAAATCGTTAACAACCTTCAAAGTCTTGGAAAGCAGTGCATAAATTCTCAATTCAATTCCTACACTAGATTTGACAATTTCATTAAAAGAAAAAGAACCAGATCAATCTAGACACTAGCTACTTCACTCATTAACGTATCAAGCAAACTAATATTTCAAACTAGATAAATAATCAAAAGCATAACACAACACATGTCTCAATCTGATCAATCCCACAAGAGAACTTAAAGGAGTCACACAAGACATCAAAACATTATTTGAAAATCTTAATTTTCATTCTCTAGTTATTCCAACTCCTGCACTCAATTCTTGTACTAGGGAAGACAATACAGTTCCTATACTCTATTCCTGTACTGGGAAAAGTAAAATGCTTTGTATTGTGGTCTACCTTACCTCACTTTCTATTCTCTATATGATGAAAATATCATTGTTCAAATTTGCTTCAAATAATTATTGAAACATGAAAGTAAAAAGAACCTTGCTCAATCCCAAACCAATCAAATAAATCATTCAAGCCCTTTTAAATGAACCTTAAAGAAATTCTATGACAAAAACTAGAAATTATTAACAGTTAATTAAATCTTATTCTATGAAGGTAACTAGGGCAAAATTCAAGGCTTCTAATAACTGCACTTAAGGCATCATAAATTATTTATCCTAACTTAGGCACAAACCAAATGATTTAAGTGAAAAAATACTTTGTATCCTTCTATTGTGCATTCGTAATGAGAAAAGAGAGTAACCATAACCAAATATTAGTGCACAACACATTCTATAATGAATACTTGTGGTTTTGACATAAAAGAGAATCACCAAGCTATTCGAGATATCCAATAGAAAAGGAGTATGCAAGAGACTCTGTTCCTGCACTTCATTGTTGTGTTCCTCCACTCCACTGTTACATTCCTACACTTAGAATCCACAAATTTAGGTATGCACGGTTAAAAGTATTTCAAAGCATGAATACATTTTGAATAAGGCTAGAAAAATATTGTTTTATCTATCCCCAACAATGGTGAGGTTTTGAAGGGCCAAGCTTACCAAAGACCAATGAAATATCAATTTTCATCATAGATACATGGTAATAAGTTAATCAAAACACACAGTATTGTGAAAGAAACTCACTCTAGTGTCTGTGTAACATACAAGCTTGAATTATAACCTTAACTAAATGAACCCAATTGAGAGTAAATTTAAACCTTCATATGCTTTTAACTCTTAAAAATGTTTTCATAGAATGATATGCAATCGAGAAAGATTCAAATCCTTGTTATCAATAACCTTAAAAGGAAGGTCTAAACATATCAGCGTTGCAATTCTTCAAGATACAAATGTAACATCTCATATCTGAGCTAATGAAAATCCATTGCATACTCTTTCATTGCAAGGTCTGCAAAGTGCACATATAAACTCCAAATCTAAATCAATACAACTTAGAAAAACAAGCTTTTGTATTAGTGTTTGCAAATATTTAAACTGATAAGATATACGTTGTAAGCATCCATCAATCACATAGTTCATATATTTCAAGTGAGAACAGAGTATTTGAAAAGACATGAAAGAATACTGAGCAAGTTACATAGGAATATAATATTCAACCAATAAACATGCAAACCACAGTGATCTATTTGAAAATAAAACCACATGCTACTATCTAATAGAGTTGTGACAAGCCGATTGGTTGGGTCCAAACCAACCAGCGTGCACCCTCCTTAAAAAGAAGTTAAATTACAGAGTAGAGAAAATTATTAACAAAATGTAACAATGATAAAAAGATAACTTGGCATTTGTCTTTTTATTAAGAAAATCTCAATCCTTAGTACATATTGAGCTCTCTAATTCAGATCTATTTGATCAAAGGGGATTAAACCCAAAAAATTAATCAAATAGCATCAGGACATGGACTAGCTTTTTGTCCTCCAATATAGAGCCATGCTTTGGCTTTTATATAATTTAAAATTACATGACAAGCTTTAAACAAACCAAACCAAGCACAAATTGAATGAGAGGTGATCCTAACAACTTCCCATCCAAAGGAGGTATATTAAAACCAATATCTAATCAAGGAGACACATATCTGATACGTAATTTCCATTTGTTTGCAAATCTAGGCATATTTTGGAATTATGGAAAAAACATCATTTTGTATAAAATTGCCTCAAAGATCCTTGTGTATCTCTTAGACCAATGCGAATTTTGGAAATTTGTTCGGAGGAAACCTATTTTTTCATGTTGTCAACAAAAAACGCTCTTGGAATTTTATGATTCAGTTCCATTGCCTCATAAATAATGCCTGAGGTTGATTGTTTCGCTAATTTTGAAAATCTGGGTTTTACTTGATGTTCTACAAATCTACCTTAAAGACCCCTTTGAATCTCCGAAAGGGTGGCAAATTCTAGAAAACTTCCCTTACTGTACTTAATTTCCTATATTAGGAGAAAAACCCATGTTCCGTAATTCTCATATTCAACTTCATATGCACAAAAATCTAGGACGAAGTTGGTCATTTGAAAATTGCTGCGAATTTGGGGCTAAAGCATTAATGATTCCCTGAAAATCCATCTGTACAACCTGGGTGCATTTTGATTGATGTGGAGGTGTTCAAAAAACGTTTTGAACAAAAAAATTCTCGTGTTTTCTATAAAATGTGTCGATGTACGAAAGCCCCAAATTGGTTTCTCTTTAGTGAAGGAATGTTGCTCTTTAGTGAAGGAATAGGTCAGTGAAAGATAAATCCACCTTTCACTGTCAAAAAGGATTTAAGATAATTCCAAATGAAATTTTCCACTACTAGCTAGCATTTTCCTTCGTGGCAAGTTTGAAAGATGAATTGGTCAACATATACTTGGTGTAGGATCCCTATGTGATGCAAGAACAAGACAACCTACATTAACAACATTTTAATAAGCATTAATCCTAGAAATGCATATAATGAAGTTATTCTTATATAAAATGCAACCCAAACACAAATCTTCTGTATTGCATTAAAAGAATGTAGAAAGAGTTCATAAACTCATAAAACATGGAAATAAGTAGGGCATCATATGAATAAAAAAGTGCATTAAGTACAACAATTATAAGGCCTTACACCATGCTTAAGTTATTGGCACACATATGTGTACCAAGAGTCCATGATAGTAGTGGGGGAAGATCGCTCAACATTGTATATTTTGATTTCTTGCTCCCATTCTGAGAGATCTTCTTCTTCCTTTGTGTCCATTGTTTATGTTGCTAGTCGACATAGACCATGGCCCTTGATTGTGTGAATTGGTTTGAATTCTAATTCATATTCATGTAGACTAGTCATCTAGTTCTCTCTTCCCTCACCCAAATCTTCTTGAACAAAGAGTGATTTGACTGATGGGTGAGAACAAATATAATACAGTGTTTTTTCATAAGATAGGGCTGAAAGTGCTTCACCGCCTTGTATACTCTATAAGCCTTCTTATCAATGGCAGCATAATTGAATGTGGGTCCTTGAATACTAGCGGTCATGAAAGATATAGGCTTCTCATTGTTCTAATTGTCATTTTGCGTGAACACAGTGGAAAGAGAAGTGTTAGAAGAAAAGGTGTAGAGAAAAACATATATGTTCAAATCTGGTATGTATAAATGAGGGTGCTTTTGCAATAGATTGCTTGATACAGGAAATTGCATCCTTTTCCTTATTATCCCATTTGTAGATTGTATCCTTCTTCACCATCTCTTGTATTGGCTTGACAATTTGAGCATAGTCAGAGATGAACTTATGGAGGAAGTTAATTTTCCCTAGAAAGGACTGCATAGCATTTGTTCACTGGGAAGGGAATCTGTGTAATTTCTTTGACCCTCTCCAAGTCTAATTTAATCCCACTCTTAGCAATGATGTGGCCTAAGAGGTTACTCTCGGACACTGAAAATATACTCTTCTTGGGATTAAGAGATATCCTGTACTTCTGACATCGCTCGAAATTTTTATTCAAGTGGCGTATGTGATCGAATATTTGTTTAGAAAATGATTGTAACATCACCAAGATAAACCACTATGCTCTGTACAATCAATCCTGAGAATGCGATGTCCATGGCACGTTGGAATGCATTACCAACATTAATCAACCCAAATGGAATTCTCTTAAATGCGAATGTGCCCCACTTTTTGCGGAAGGTCATTTTAAGTCTGTCAGGCTCTGAGACTAGAAACTAGTTGTATCTTGAGTATCCATCCAAGAGAGAAAACATTTTTGGCCCTGATATTTTTTGTAGTATCAGCTCCACATACAACATGGGGTAGTTATCTTTGTCTTAGGCACGGTTTAAATCAACACATAAGCATATTTCCTCGGACTTCTTTCTTACCAAACTAAATTTGACACCCAGGTAGAATGTTGCACTTTGCATATGATTCGAGCATCCAACAACTTCCTTAACTCCTTTTGAATGAGAGACTCAAGTGTTGGGTGTACCTTTCATAGATTTTCTTGAAATAGCTTGGCCCCTTCTTTTATCAGAATCAAACGTTGCATAATTCGCGTGTCATAAGTTTTAATTTCATCATACCTCAATACGAATACATCTCAGTATTGCTTGAATAAGCGGATAAAGGCTTACCACTCCTATGGTTTTCAAGAAGTATCAATATTGACAAACATCAGATCCTTTTTCATTCCCAAATTTATTTGTTCATGCGACATCGTGGAACTATGGGTTTTAGCATTAACAAGTCCCCGGAAGTGGTTATGCATATCATACAACTTTTACAATGATACCACCCCTTTCTGCATGATATTTCCTTTACTTGCATTGGCTTCATCCTGCAATGCCTTCTCATGCTCATCTTCATCAATCATTGCGTCCTTGAAAACATCAGTGTTTATCATAAAATGCAGTATATGTTTTTCATCATTAAAAACATGTAAATTAATAATATTATTAGGGACATATGGTTTAGCGGTGAAAACCTAGCAGCAGCATTTGCCAATGCATCCTCAGTTGCGTTATGCATTATAGGAACAGAAATAATGTTAAAACCTTGGAATTGTGAAATCAAATGCCATACCTCTTGTTGATAACTTTTGAGAGCAGGTGACACACAATTTACAGTATCACGTACCTGTCGCACAGCAAATTTTGAAATCTTGGAATTGTGAAATCAAATGCCATACTTCTTGTTGATAACTTTTGAGAGCAGGTGACACACAATTTACTGTATCACGTACCTGTCACACAACAAATTTTGAGTCTTCTACTACTTTTAGAATCACAACGTTGAGGTCAATGGCTCTTTGAAAGCCCAAGATGAGTTCCTCGTATTCTACAGTGTTGTTTGTGCACTCGAATTCCAAGGAGATAGAGATCATATGTTTTTTCTGTAGTGGATCTATTAAAACACAACCATCTCCAAAGCCCTCTTGTGTTTTGGAACCATTGTGGAGTACTAAAGAAGGTATGTTTTTGATAATTATTTCAGCATCTTTTCATTAGAACTTACAAACCTTTTTGCATCATGAACTCGGAAAATGATAAAGAATTGCAATAAAACATGTGAGATTAATATGCAAGACAAAAACACTGACAATTGTCATTTCCTTATGCAGGAAGAAGGAAAAACGAAAATTTTTCGTTCCAAAGGAAAGGACAAGGACGGGTTAACCATTGTCCCTTTGACGGGAGACCAGATGCAAACAAGGCAAAGCAAATCAAAGCGAATCGGCCTTGGAAAGGAAGTGGAGATATCGGCTCGGCACAGGAAAGAAAAGAAATGACTGAGGAATAACGGTTCAGCGAATCCCTCAGGATCCTTGATCCTAAGGGATCGTTGTTTTATCTATTTTCTGCACTTAGATATCTCCACCTTCACCCTTATAAAAGGGGCAGCACTGTTAGCTCGAGGGAGGGAGAGATGTTGTTATGTTTTAAGTAATTTCCTTTTAAGATCAAAACTTTGATCATCGAGTCTCGTTAAGAACTGATCTATTGTAATTTCACTTTATGCATTAATACAAACTTGGTTACTATTTCATCTTTGAGTCTGGAATAACTTCAAGCGGTGTACCCCTGGAGGACACTTGCTCCTGTACCATTATGTTTGGTTTCTGCGTGATTTGCTTATCGACGTTATTTGGTAATCTGATGTGTTTTGTAAGTTTACATCACATGCTCTGTTATGTTTAAATTATTAAGGTTTCTAAAGACACTAACTCTGCATCGTATCACTGTTCCTTTAAGGTTTTGATATAATACTGCTAGTCTTTACAGAATACTGTTACTGTTTAATTACAGAGCCTTTGTGCTATGCACTTGTTCATTAACATTACGGAATTCATCTTGGAAGTGATGTTCTTTGTGATTGTTGTATTTATAAACAATGTTGTTCTATTTTGAAATGTAGTCGTACTCTTTCTAACTGAGGTGATAATTGGATCAAATTACTATTTAAGTGTGTTGTGTGTATATATGGTTTTCAAGCGTTGTTCTATAATTCATCAGTAATCAGTGTTGTTCCATTTGTGTGTGTTATTCAATCCGTCCTTAAAGAGTGAAGGATTGTCGTTTGATTCCTGTAGATTACGATTAGTACATTTGATCTTATAGACTAAGGTGGTACTGCTTCTTAGACTTAGTTGCCATTCTATTTCTTAACTGCTATTCCATTTCCAATTTGCTGTTCCATTTCAAATTTGTTGTTCCATTTCAGGACTGTTGTTCTATTTCTTAATTGTTATTCCATTTCTTATTTTCCATTTCATTTCTTGTCATTTGTTATTTTGGTGTGAAGAATGATCTCAGGCTGTAGTGAGCATTGACATCTGTTGTCCGGCTCCCAGATCCATGATCTGTTCTCTAATTTCCTTTTTCATCAATTTCCAAAGGGATGGGTTATTGCTACTAAACCCTTGACTGATAAATTGCTTAGTTTTCTGAATGGGTGGTTTAATCTTTTGAAATAGTTAGCTGTAAACAAGCATCTGTTTACTCTTGTATTTTCAAACACTATGCTACTAGCATTACTCTGGCAAATGATAGCCTCAGACTGAGACACTCTTTGAAATAACAAAGCATTCCCGGATTGACATATTAATGTGAGGTAATTAGAGGTGAAAGAGACCCTTTTTATAGCTCCACATTTTGGCGCCATTGTCGGGGAAAGAGTGTAGCCATTTGTTCTTTTTTTTTTCAGAGTAGTGTACGAACCTGCTAGGGAAGAATTGGGTTTTGAAAGCGGAAGGTAAGAACCTACGTATGGAGCATGTAACAGCGCTGCTCCTCTGCCCACTTTCCTGCATATTTGGTGCTGCTTTGTTTTGGATAGAATCTAGTAGTTAATTTGTGTGCATGACTAAGCAGACAAAGCCAGAAAAGTATTCCAAACCTCTACCCAAGCCAGAAAAAGCTAAGGGGCCAGTGACCTTTGGCCAACCAACCTTCATAGACGAAATCTACAAGAAAGCAGAATCTCAGCCCTCAGTAGGACCTAGGAACGTTATTTCTAAACATCCTACTAGTTCCCTTCAGGCCACATGATCACCATTTATAGCCTTTACTGAGGTGCATAGTCAAACTGAAGAGCAGGACTTTCAAGAAATTGAAAATTCTACTCCAGAATGATTGCAGGAAGGGAATTTCAGTAATCTTTGTGAAGGAGGAGGAGAGACAGGGGAAATCAAGGAACCGAGATCTCCTCTTGAAACAACTCAGCCATTGAACAGCCCAAACAAGGGAAGTGCTGCAAAAATCATCTTTGAAGAAACTCAATCTCCTCAAACATTAGGCACTTTCATTATCCAAGATAGAGGAAGTGCTATTAAAGCTATTCTTATTAAAGCCATTCCCTCTCAACCTAGGAATACCCTCCTAGATATCCCAGAAGGTTATTAGCATATATTCCACCCAAAGGCTCAAAACCAGCCAAACACTCAAACCTCTACATTACAATACCCCATAGTGGATTCTGCAGCAAATGCGCCTATGAAAGCAATCCCTCTTCAACATATCCCTACATTCCACGGTCTTATATTAGAAGACCTGGATGCATTTTTATTTGAATTCAATGTACTGTGTAGGGGATATGATTACACCACCGACCCCTAAAAACTGAAACTATTTCCTTCTACACTAAAAGGGGCTACTTTAAGATGGTTTATGGGATTAGGTGGCGGGGTTATAAATAATTGGGATCAAATGAAAGAATCTTTTCTAAAAAAATATCAGGACTTTTGCAGGTCTAGAGAACTGAAGGACGAAATATTCCAGATGATAGCTAGACCAAACGAAACATTAGAGGAGTATGTGGAACGTTTCCAGTATAATCTACAAAGATCTCCTTATGCACCACTACCTTTACCTGATAATGTGTTAAAAACAACATTAATAAGGGGCATGAAGGAACAATGGATTGAAACATTAAACATTATGGTAAAAGGAGATATTTATCAAGAAAGTTTTTCTGACATTATTGTTTTATGTATCAGGAGCTCGAGAGACAACACAAGAGTAAAACCAGCAGAACATGATCGGTTTGTAAGAGATAATAAAATTTCGACAGAAGGAGTAACGCATGTAGAAATTGGAAATTTATTGGAAAATTTTAAAACTGATATACTAGGGACACTAACTACACAACTTGATATTATGCAGGCCAAACAGAAGCAAATGGAGGCAGAACAGAATTTGACAATCTTTTGTCCCCGATGCAGGAAAAAGCGTAGCCATAAGGAGTGTCCACTGGATGCAGTCCAAACATGCGCCATCTGCACAAAAGATCACCTTACGGAAAGTTGTCCCTCACTTTCTAGATTGAAAGCAGTATATAAGGAAGCAGAAGAAGAGCCACAATTGATGTATTTGCTCAATCAGCGCCGTCAATGGCAGCCGTGACAATCTGGTATGTTTCCAAACCCAATTTCTTCTTTTCAGCTTCCGCAGTATAATGCTCAACAATATAATATGTGGCAAAGTCAATTTCAATCCCCATTTCCAAACTGGTCACCACAATCATTTCCTTCCTCAACTCCATGGCTGAATCAGGCAAGTCAACCTGGTTGGCCGAATCTTCCTTATACCCCACCATATTGGCAAAGTAATGCATACCCACCACAATGGACTCCCCCTACTTCACAAAGTTCAGCCTGGCAGACAAACTGGTAGAGACCAATGCATTAACTAGTAGGAACCATTCCGCTCCCTCAACCTACACTGCCAGCCTTACAACAAAATCCCCAGTCTAATCTGAGACCGCAACTCCCAGCCCAACCCAACCCCAATCCAAATAACAAACCGGTCCAATCTGTCCAAATCATAGAAACACCAGAAGGAGGAGCCGATCTGAGGGAGTGTAATGATCTTCAGTTAAGATCTGGGCATATTATTGAAACCGAGGGAGATAAGACAGTTCATGTTGAAAATTAGTTACCCAGAGAACATCTGTCACAAGAAGAGGATGTGAATAAACAACAAACTCATAATCAAGCAACCAAATCCTCTCCCCCGTTCCCAGAATGATTAGTCATACCCTGACCTATACAATATCCTGATTTTGACATTCTGGGAGAATTACAAAATTTGTACATAAAAATTCCATTCCTCCAAGCCATTCAAGGCATCCTGATATACGCAAAAACTATCAAAGAATTGTGAATAAAGAAACCAAGGAGGAATATAACAAATAATCGAAGAGTCCAAGTAGTCGGCACTCTATCTGACTTATTATCAGGAAAAGAAACACCCATTAAATACGAAGACCCAGGAAATCCAATAGTAACTGTGCAAATTTATGGTTAGACCCTTTCCAATGCCTTAGTTGATCTAGGAGTTGCAATCAATATCTTAACAACCACTACTTGCCAAAAGCTAGGCATTACATTTGTAGAGCCCACCTCTACCTTGCTAGAATTGGTTGACCGATCTGTGGTTAGACCAGAGGGCACACTACATGATGTCATGGTCTCTGTTGACTCTTGGGAATATCCAACCGATTTTCTGATAATAAATCCCAAAACCCGACTAGATGGACATCCATTGATTTTAGGTAGACCTTGGCTTGCCACTGCCGATGCCTATATTGGCTGTCAGCAAGGAAATATGATCATAACTAGAGGAGAAGATATCAAGAACTTAGTTCTATATCCTCCAGCGCAGCCAAGTGTCACAACATTTAAAACTAATAGGCACCTTGTATCATACCTTACTGATAACATTAGATCTCCATTAACTATACAAGAGGCACTTGATTTCAAAGACCAAACAGAAGACGATTCCATTAATAATTTCATTAGTCAAACTGAACTCACATCCCGCACACAATGTCATATGATAAAAGCAGCATTTGATAGTGAATTAGAAGAAGATCCTCTTAAAGATACACATGATCATACAATACCTGTTACTTCTGTTGCAAATAATAAAATTGTGGAAATTGAACCGGGAAAAACCTTAAACATTAATGCCAACCTCACATCCGAGCAAGAAATGAAGCTCATCCATGTGTTAAGGAAATATAAAGAAGCATTTGCATGGGACTACTCTGATATGAAAGGAATTGACCCCTTGTTATGTACACACCACATTTACATAGAAAAAGATGCAAGACCTGTTCGACAGCCTCAGAGGAGACTAAATCCTCATCTAAAAGATGTGGTAAAAGTTGAAGTTCAAAAACTTTTAGATGTCAATTTCATTTATCCTATTTCTGATAGTAAGTGGGTCTCTCCGCTTGTGGTGGTACCAAAAAAGAATGGGAAATGTAGAATCTGTGTGGACTACAAAGAGCTAAATAAAGCAACACAAAAAGACCACTTCCCTCTCCCATTCATCGACTAAGTATTAGACACTTTAGCAGGAAAGAATTTCTTTTCTTTCCTGGATGGCTTCAGTGGATACAATCAGATTTAGATTGCCCCTGAAGACCAAGACAAAACTACTTTTACTTGTCCTTGGGGAACATTTTCCTACCGAGTTTTACCTTTTGGCTTATGCAATGCTCCTGCCACATTCCAAAGGGCTATCCTTAGCATTTTTTCAGACTTAATAAATGAAGGACTTGAAGTATACATGGATGACTTTACACCATACGAAGATGATTTCGATCCAGCATTGGATACACTAGAAAAATTCCTACAACGCTGCATTGCTACCAAGCTTTGTCTAAGCCATGAAAAATGTTATATGATGATGACAGAAGGACTTATCCTAGGATACTATATTTCAACAACTGGCATTCAGGTAGACCCAGCCAAAATCCAAATACTTTTGTTTATTCCCACTCCTACCACTCAAATGGAGGTACGCAGTTTTCTTGGATTTTCTGGTTATTACAGGAGGTTTATAGAACACTATTCGCATATTGCTGCACCTTTGTATGCACTAACTGGTAATGTTGATTTTCTTTGGACAGAAAAATGTGAACATGCTTTCAAGGATCTGAAGAAGCTCGTGTCCACAGCCCCAGTCCTTCGAGGGCCAAATTGGGATTTGCCATTTCATATATCATCTGATGCCTCAGATACAGCCATTCGAGCGGTCCTTGGGCAGGGAGAGGATAGAAAACCATATGCAATTTATTACATCAGCAAAAATTTATCCCTTGCTAAATTAAACTACATTGTTACTGAAAAGGAATTTCTAGCTGTAATACACGCTGTCAATAAGTTTAGACATTACATTACTGGATATCCTGTTATCTTGTAAACAGATCATTCTGCCATAAAATATTTAGCAAACAAGCCTATCACAAATGGCAGAATAACTAGATGGCTGATTTTATTGCAGGAATTTGATATTACAATCAATGATCGACCTGGAAAAGAAAATCTTGTAGCTGATTTTCTCTCAAGAATTCCAAAGCCAATCGATGCAGCAGCAGTTGAAGATAAATTTCCGGACGAGCATCTGTTTGTTGTGGTTGCTCAAACACCTTGGTATGCTGATGTTGCCAATTACCTAGCAGTAGGTAAACTACTAAAGCATCTAACCCCTAATGAGCGGAAACATATTGTTCAGCAAAGTACTCGATTTTCTTGGATTAGGGGCTATTTGTTTCACACAGGGGCAGACATGCATATCAGGAGATGCGTTCGAGAAGATGAAATCTTTGACATTTTAAAATGCTTCCATGACGGACCATGTGGTGGACATTTCGCCGATCGCAAAACTGGACATAAAGTGTTGCAAACAGGGTATTATTGGCCCATGATTTCCAAAGATGCAAAGAAATTCGTCCAAGCCTGTGACAGTTTCCAGAGTGCAGGACGCCCTGGTCAGTCTGATGAGATGCCTCTGAAACCACAGCTAGTTATTGAACCATTCGAGCGATGGGCTCTTGATTTCGTTGGACCAATTAACCCATCATCAAACTAGAAAACATATATTTTGGTGGCAACAGAATATGTCACCAAGTGGGTTGAAGCAGAGGCATTGCCAAGAGCTACAGAGGACTCTGTCGTACAGTTCCTGTTCCATCTATTTGTATGTTATGGCCTTCCAAGAGAAATAATTACAGACGGTGGACCACAATTTGCTGGGAACAGAATAGCTGCAACACTAAACAACTATCATGTCCAGCATAAAATCACTACTCCATACCACCCACAGGCAAATGGGCAGGTAGAAAGCAGCAATAAAATAATAGAAGCAATCCTAACCAAAAATATTGCGTCACATAGACGTGATTGGGCTGCCAGAATACCTGAAGCACTTTGGGCTTATAGAACAACATGGAGAAGTACCACTGGTTACTCACCTTATCAATTAGTGTTTGGAAAACAACCCATTTTCCCCATATAATTTGAAATCCAAACATTACGAACAACACAGGAAGTTGGCTTAGATCTAACTGAGGCACAGATTAATCGTTTACAACAAATCAATGAGCTCGACGAAGTTAGGCTCTCTGCACTTCAAAACACTGCCCTGATCCAGCAACAGCGAGCTAAATGGCATGATACTCTCATTAAAACTAAAGTCTTCCACGAAGCTGAATGGGCTCTTTTGTACGACTCAAGGTTTCAGGACTTCCCCGAGAAACTCCAAACTCATTGGTTGGGACCATACAAAATCCAGAAGGTACATGACAATGGTACCCTTACTCTAATCACTATTGACGGTTCTGGATATGCCTTCAAGGCAAATGGCCACCGAGTTCATCTTTATCGCAAACCACTCACTCGGGAGTCCTTCTGCCAGCAACTACGCCGAGACTCTGATATGGAAATTTTGGGGGAGGGAGAAAAGTCTTCCTCACCTGTAATTCATTAAGAAATTTATTTCTTTTCACACTTTGTACATAATTTCTTTTCTTTTGTCGAATCATTTTTGTACATATTTTTGAATTAACGTTTTGTTGTTACTATTTTTGTTGTTCCTTTTTTTCAAAAGAACAACATTTTCTTCTGGCTGTTCCTTTTTCAAAAGAAAAACCCCCTTTGGATCAGTTGTCATTTTGCTGAAATTTTGTTCTTTTTCTTTATTTTCGTGTTCTGTTGTTCCTTTTCCAAAGGAACAACATTTTTGATTTCTGTTGTTCCTTTTCCAAAGGAACGACATATGTGTGTTCTGTTGTTCCTTTTCCAAAGGAACAACATTTTTTATTTCTGTTGTTCCTTTTCCAAAGGAACGACATTTGTGTGTTTTTGTTGTTCCTTTTCCAAAGGAACAACATTTTTTATTTCTGTTGTTCCTTTTCCAAAGGAACGACATTTGTGTGTTTCTGTTGTTCCTTTTCCAGTTTTTTATTTCTATTGTTC
>APFE030695480.1:0-14272 GCA_000404065.3 Pinus taeda | reverse complement strand
ACTCATAATTTTATTACAAAGGTCAAATTAACCCAAGATCTTAAAATAATTGTTAATTTTATGAAAATATTTTTATTTATTAAAATTAATTATTATTTCATGTAAATATTTTTATTTATTTAATTATTTATTAATATTGATATTATTAGATCTTAGTAATATATCTTCTATAATATTATGCATTTACCATACGAATAAAAGTTTTTATGATCATATTCAATTAATATATTAACTTTACCATAATATTAATATTAATAAGTAATACTTATTTAAATTATTAGAATAAAAACGATGTTGAATATATATACCCATTTCATCAAATTAAAATTTCAAACCTAGAACTCAATAAAACCTAAGAAACTATTATTTCTATTTTATATACGGATTTAATATTATTAATATTAAAATTTTACCATTATGCTAAACTAATGAAACTATAAACTTCTATCATAATATTAGGATAAAGGGAAATGATCTTACCATGATATCAATTCTCTGGCTAATGTTATTATTGCTAGGGCTAATGACGAATTATCCATAATCGATGAGCTATAACATTATCATAAGGAAAATTTTTATTTTCTAGGAAAAGGGGTTAAAAGATTTAATTAAAAATCCACAGCGGATTAAGGGAGGATAAAGGATAATGCGAGACAAAAGAGAAGCAGGAATGAGGAGGCTAGGAAGACAGGGCTGGGATCCAACAACTACTAATCTTCCAGCCATCATCCCTATTAAGATTATTAGGCGTTTTTTTGATTTCAAGGGCCTCTCTAAACTTTCGATGGTGAAACTGCGTGACCTTTGCAATAACTTGAGCCTCTTCAATACATACATGATGTTTAGTCTTCTCGGCATGTTCTGCAAGGGCCGAAGACTTGGCCCTTCCATGCCTAAAGGCAGCCGAATGCTCATTAATCCTTTGATTAATAGAGCGACCAGTCTCACTAATGTATGGTGTCCCACAGGAACAGGGACTGACATAGACGCCCTTCATGTCTTTAGGGTCGATAGGATCTTTTACAAATCTAAGGGAGCCACAGATGGTATTAAGAGGTCTAAAGGTTGCGGGGACACTGTGCCTCTTCAGAATCCTGGCAATCTTATCAGTGGTTCCCTGGATGTAAGGTAGGTGAACCCCCATGACACGATCTTTAGGATCCCTATGGATTGAAGGCTCCTTGCGGGCCTTGAGGAAGGCTTTCTGACCCAGGTGTCTACTGTAACCATTCCTAACAAAGACATCTAGGAGATGAGCCTTCTCCTTTTCCAAGCTCTTTTCATCATATATTCTCACAGCACGGGTAGCAATCGTGCTAAGCACGCCCAGCTTCTAAGCGGGGAAATGATGGGAGCTAGCATGCAGATATTGATCAGTATGAGTTTTCTTTCAAAACACCTGGTGAGAAAAGGAACCATCCTCATTCTTAGAGATGAGAAAATCCAAGAACGGAAGACATCCATTGACTTCCTTTTCCATAGTGAATTTAATGGCGGAGGACTGGTTATTAAGATGACGGAAGAAAAGATCCAATTCAACAAGACCATGAGACCAAACGACACCAGTATCATCCACAAATATTTTCCATAGCTTTGGTAAGAGACGAGAGGAGGCCAAAGCTTTGGACTCAAAATCCTCCATAAAAATATTAGCGACAATAGGGGACAAGGGGGAGCCCATGGCAACCCCGCAGGTTTGCTCATAGAACTCTCCTTCGAAGCTGAAAAAGGTGGAAGTAAGGCACAGCTCAACCAACCGAGTGGTATCAGGGTCAGGGATCTTGTTGATAACCTCCATAGCCTCATTGATGGGAATACAGGTGTATAGGGAGACCACGTCGAAACTTACCAGGATGTCCTCAGGTTCAAGCTTGATCCTCTTAAGATCATCGATAAATGAGGCAGAGTCTTTGACAAAAGACTCCATGCGACCAACTAAAGGTCTTAGCTTCAAGGCGATGAATTTGGTAAGGAGGTAAGTCGGACCACCTATGGTATTGACAATGGGTCTCAAGGGAACCCCATCCTTATGGACCTTTGGAAGGCCATAGATCCTAGGTGTCATGGGGTTGCCCTCTATGAGTTTCTGGGAGAGAGGGTTATGTTTCTTCATATCAGCTTGTGTCTTGCCTTCCCACCATGCCAAGGCAGTGCCTCCAAGGCGTAGGCTGACCAACTGAATCCTACTCTTGTCTGAGTCAATGCTCTGCGCTATGCAATAAACGTCAATCTGTCTGATCCAATTATCTAGCTTCTTTGCATTTAACTCTCCATCATATATGGGTAAATCAAATTTAACATCTAATTTAATCAAAGATGTCTTCTTTTTATTTTCGGGGCTATTAGGAGGCATGATAATTTTTTCTTCTTTCCCTTTGCCTTTGGAGTGGTCATGGAGGAGATATTCTTTTACTCCTTTGTCTTGTTTGGAGCTTGATGAATCTTCATCTCTATGTTTCTTAAAGTCCCTATACATTTCCTCCACCATGGATCTCAGGGTCATAAAACTATCCATGAACTGGGAATCTGACTCCAAGGGATTTTCTTCTGACATTTTCCTCTTAGAGTAAACTCTTCCAATTTCTGGGTTAGTTTCAACCAACTCTCCTTTCCTAATTTTAGCTTTGATCTAGTTAGCATTCAACAACAAAATCCAGCACAAGCTCGTCTAACCTTAGTAACCTTTAGCTCTGATACCACTTGATCTGGAATTTATCTAGGACAAACAATTAAAGGTATTACAGACTCATGTGCATGGATGTGCCTATGCTACTTATGCAACGGATCGATAATATTTCTAGAATACATAGACACTGAGGCAAGTCAGAGAAAACATAACAGTTAAACATGTAAACAAAACAAGTTTAATAAGGAGTTCACCGAATGCTCCTGGGCTACATCTCCTGGTCCAACCTTTCAGTGGTGACCTCTCTATTATGTTTTCAAGCAGATTTTTTACAACAGTGAGCTCAATTCGAGAATCACTAAACATAATGAAGTTATTAGGAATGGAGTGCACAAACTCTCCTCACTGAAGCTTGACCTCTGAGGGTCATAGTAGTATGACAGGCCTATGCCGAGGAGTTTTCTTGAACCTCTCAAGCCTTCAATGGAGTACACAGACTCTCTGACTCTCTCTGGATCTATTTGGCTCGATGTTGCATTCAGATCAACTTGGCTTCTACTCTTTGTTCTTTGCTATTAGCTTTTTGCCTCTCTTCGTTGTCCTCTACTTCTGTCAGTTCATGGCTTTAAAGCTAGTCTGTTCTTTTGACTACTCATTTCTGCTTCTCAGCCTTCTAGTTTCCCTGTCCTCTATCCGTTCGAATTCCTTTGCTCTACGTCATCATCACTGTGTAACACATCGCAAGGAGGTGGCCACCTATTTCCTAACGAACTGGGTGTCAGATTCCTTGAATCATATTCGAATGGTCGTTAAATTTGTTTGCTTCAAGATTTCCCGTGAACACGAATCGTTTGCCAACTCATCGTCCACGTCGGACTTCAAATCCCCTTTAATATTTCTTTTTTTCTTATCAAATCTAGTCAGTCATCAAGATGCACCTCCACCGTTGATCTGGGGCCCCCAGATCCTATGGTCGTCCTTCATATAGGGTAGAAAAGTCACACGACGTTTGCCCGTCTGATGTGTGGCATAGGGCGGGACTCAGTCAAAACTGCTTACCACCTTGAAGCCTTCCAATATCCTGCTGGTTTGTGGAATGCTGTTCTACGGAACTGAATGCTTTACTTTTCCAAATTTTATAGCGATTTCGTGTCCGAGCGCTTCAGGCTCTCCTTCACTGAGGGGGATGCCCTACGATACATAATTAGAAACCACCCCCGTTTATTGATTTGGCCTCCGGTTTTTCCAGTTTGCACCATCGTGCGTTACCATGGGCCAACAGTCTGCGCACTTGATCGAGGGTCCTTGTTGCGCAGCTCTGGCCACAACTGCAACTGTCACGACGATTCCTTCTGATAGCTTGATTTTTTCTAAGGCTTGAATCTTTTAGCATAATTTGAAATATTCATGAAAACTTAGAGTGTTTTAAGATCCAATTTGGATCAATCATATGGCCCTCTCCTTGAGCTTCAAATTCTGGTGACAACTACTCACACCTTCATTATTGAAAATTAGAATGTCTATATATAATGAAGTGACCAAAACTAGCTAATTCAGATAAAAGA
Source organism: Pinus taeda (assembly GCA_000404065.3). NCBI lineage: Eukaryota > Viridiplantae > Streptophyta > Pinopsida > Pinales > Pinaceae > Pinus > Pinus taeda. The sequence goes on along the minus strand of APFE030695480.1, from coordinate 10,081 downwards.
CTACTTGTGAAACCTACCATTTAGAAGCCATCCAACAAGATATTCTTCTGCCAACTCCTACAACAAATATGCATTACTCCCATGGAAAGTTGCAACCTCGAATGGTCCTTTCCAAGAATTATGAAATTTTCCATGTTTACTTTTTTCTTCATTCCAAGAATCCCACTTCAAAACGAGGTCACTATCCTAAAAATATTTGTCTTTTGTTGATAAATACTAATTCCCTAGATAAGTAGCCATATCTAGAACAACAGTCAAAAGCACTTTAGCATTTTCCTATAAGAAATAGATAAGACAAAGAGGATGAGAAGACCTACTTGTAGTTCTACTTTCCTCTTTTCTCCTTTGTATCGATCCTATCGCTCCTTCCTGTACTTAGCATGCTTGAGAAGTACCCGTAAACATCAACAGAAGACAAAGAACCAATCAAAGAAAAATATCTATTGAATACAAGTAAATAGAATCAGATACATTCACACATATAAGCATTATATAACAAGATAAGCATATGGGAAAAAGGTTCAAATACTTTATTGAAATAGAAGAATGAATTACAACCATCAAGTCTGATTTGAAGTCACTCCTCTAGCTTGGATCCCATCCACATCACATCAAAAGCATGACAAAGTTGTAGCATAACAATACCTGTCTCAAAGTCAATTCTCATAGAAATGTTATCTCCTTACAATTCAACATAGTCCAACCCCTGATCACTTAGATGAGTGTTCAATTTATAGGATGATGAAGGAGGTTATGTCATAAATGGGGGTAATGAATGGCCTTCCATACTTAGAATTAGTTCCATGGAGGAAGGGATGAGAGGATAGGATGCATCTTAACTCATTCCTCATCCATTTTCTTACACATAGGAGTTGATAAGTGAGGGAAACTTCTAGATGAATCCAAGAGATAAGAATATTCCCCAAACCCTATGTGAATTTCGCTCAATATTTCCCAACGCAAGTGAAAGAGGGTCTAAGTGCTCTGTAGAGCACCCTAGCATGGACTGAACTGATTTACAGTGCACACTTACATGGGCCTACCTGCGCTGGTCCCTTTAGAGGTCACTTCAAGATTTATTCAAGTCATGAAACTCTCTAGGAAGGAGGCATTCAAAAGGGTGACTTATTTAGGGCATGTAGCAACTGAAATTAGGGTTTGATGAGCCCTAAAACACTGATTTGGATGATGGGAGTGATGTGCCCAAATGGATTTGTAACAACTACCCCCTAATGCATGAAGTCAAAAAATGTAAATGTCTAATGAAATGCTTTACGATGTGAAGAGGAGGTTTCGAAGTGGAAGGTGACTTGCATCAATTACAAGACATATATCATGATATTTTGATTTTTTCATGAATCACTCAAGGAAGGCATACCCATGCTCAACATATAAACTTTCATTACATGTACATATATAGTCGTCTATAGATCTAGACCCATAAATGGATGACCATCAGTGTAAAGCCATTGTACATATGATTTAGTACTCATGAAATCGCAACCCAGATGGATGAAACTAGATTCGGGGTCTTCTATCTCATTCAATCATTCACTCAAGTATGAGTCTAACCATGTGAATATGTGATCTGAAGTCAAACATGGGAAGACACCGTCTGATTACCAGTCGATGATGTAAGCTGTTAAGAGATGAGAGAGAAATCATCGATAATGATAATGATCCTCAAGGTACTGTTGTACATTCTACATGGTGTGAATAGATGTTTTGATGTCAAACGCCATATAAATTCTTTCGGTCGAAGGCCATTGATGTCAACCTATTATTGGAAGCGAGAAACTTGCCATTGATGTATGCAAGCGTCAAGGTACTCGAAGGTGTTTCTAAGTCATCTTCTTGGATAATGTGTTGATGTTGACACGAAGTGACTCGTTGTAGGAGGGCTTTAATGTATCCCACATCAACAACATGAAATGAGTGAAATGATTTTGGAGATGAAATTTGGCTGATGACACAAGGTTCAGGAATGGTGGTCATGAAAATGAAGGTCTATGGTACTATAAAGGATGAATTTAAATTGGATGACTTCTCTTAAACATGTTAGTTACACTGAAATGAATTGGTAGCATTGACCCAAAACGAAGTGATGGATGGTATGATAGACCAATGATATGATAACCATCAAGATGATAACCTAACCCAAGTAGTCATGGTGATGAAGTGAAAGTGTCATATTCAAGAGCAACCTGCTACCATAATGTGGTTTTCCCCTTTTTCTTTTTTTCCGCAGTCATTGCTGACCAGTACCTCTTTATTTTTTATCAAGGTTGAGGAGGATAACATATGCTTGTTGTATAATTCCACCCTTCGGGTGAATCCATCGCTATGTGATGTTTTAATGAGTCTAGCGAAGGTGAAATTCGGTCTTGAATAGATGGACAAGTTTTTCGCTATTTTATGTTTTAACGAGTTTAACGACAAAGATAACTTGGTCCTTTTCATGTTTAGAGAGTTTGAAAAGGGACAAAAAGAAAAATCCACAAGTTATTTTTCATTGATTTGTCTCTCAATCCCGAAAAAGCATAAAACAATACGAGAGAGAACTTATTGACCATGTTTGGTCAACGTATTCCTTTTTCATAGTTAATCTATGTCATCTCGAAAAAAGGTTAAACTTATACTAAGTAGATGTCGTTTCCAATCCATTAACAAGATGAATAGGACAAGCACTTAGCAATATTTTCATGTTTAGAGAGTCTAAAAAGTGCTTAAAGAGGACTCAAAGGGGGATCCTTTTTCGTTATTGAATAGAGCTCGCAAAAGAGATAAACGTATGATCTGTGGTCAAAGGTACAATTTACAATCGAGCATGTCAAATTCTATAAGTTAGCTGCAAAACCTACTCAAAACATCACCAAATGGATTAAAAATACTTGTTTCATCGGTAAAAATAGGAAAATACAAATGTTTACTCGATTAATGAACATGAAATAAACATAAAACAAGTTTTTATCATGAAATTTTTAGCATTTGATACTTACCATTCAGTTGTGTGCTCTAGGCTAGTCTTTTCCCTCAAACTTCATCAGCTGATTGCGAGAGATTCTATCGACCATTTCTTGTGCCATCTGGACTAGGTAGGATATCTACCTCTCCTCTTTATTTTTAGGTCATTCTTTTACTATTTCATGCAAGTTTTAGGGTTTTCTAGGGCCTCTGGGGTTTGATTTTTTCACCTTGGGATCAGTGTAGGATTTCACAACGAAAACTCCGCTAAAGAGAACCCTTGTAGAAAGTTGCCTACTCTTTATCGCACTATCTCTATGCTTGGGCTGCATTGGGAAAGTTTCCCAAATTTGATTTAGCTGTTTTCTCTAGAACTTGTCCTGTTTTTTGCATGGAAAGGATCGTAACTAAGCTTATGATTGAGTTTCAGGCTTTCATCAGATCATAATGTCGATTACATGGCAAGAAAGAGAGCATGAGGAACATGAGATGGTTTCCCTAAGCAATCTGAGTACATTTGAGGCCGTAAAAAATTGTGGGTTACTCAAATATTTCAGGTTGTCTGGAATGAGGCAACAAATAGAACTATTGCAGTTCCTTGTTCATGCATGGGATCCGAAAGATCGGACTTTTCACATAAGGGAAAAAATGGTCCCTATTACCATTGATGATATTTACTTTCTTACCAGACTGTCGAGGCGAGGTGCCCCCATCTCACTTTCTGGATTTTCCCGTGGAGGTGAATCGGTGAGGGATTATATTTGACATTTTTTTCGGTCAGGTACATAGCCAAGAAAGGTTGGGAAAATAAAAATCAAGGATGTAGGAAATTTTCATTTGAGAATAATCCTCTTCACAATCACAAATATGGTTGGCAGTGTGACATTTCATCTGGTGAATAGATCATATATGCAGTATGCACTTGAGTGTCTAGAGCCAAAATTATTCAACTGATGTGAGGCTATGATTTCTTCATTGAAAGAACAACTGACCAAGGTAAAAAGTGGTAAGATGAATCATTTCTTATATGGTTTGATCTTAATCTCTTTTACCTTAGAGAGAATCCCTTTGATGAAACCACATCATGTATCACTCGGTGTAGCTGGTCCTAGAGATCCATGTATGCAGAGATGGGTTGAATTGATTGCTCGAAATGCAGGTCGGTCAACAATCATTTTTTCCACTACATTCTTCAGTTGGCTCGATCGACAAAACCTTGTCATGGAGGAGCATCCATACTTAGGGATGGATTTCCGTGGAGATCCAGAATTTATTCTACTAGTTGGAGCATAATGGGGTTCTATAGGTAAATTGTTTGACCAAAGTGTTTTTGATTTTTCAAGTTTCTACATGTTTTTGTGTTTTTAATGTTTCCAAGCCAAAACTAAAATCGTTCTCATGCATGTAGATGTGGGTACTGTTCGACCTGTGGGACACCAACATGGTGCAGGTGGGTCAGCATGGAGAAATAATGGGAGAGAGGTCCTCCAGGACTTAGATTTAGCTAAGACCTTATCAGAGTTGTAGGATCACATAGAGGGATTAACCCTTTGGTATTCCGGAAGTCCGGATCGAGGATTTACCTAAGAGGCTGCAGTGCCACACTATTGGCATTCCTAGCCATTGGATGAGGCTTTTGCACATGGTAGCATAGGCTTTGACCTGTTTTCATGAGCATGACTAGGTCTACTTAGGATATTTGCATGCATTTTGAGTTTTTGGGTCAGATGACCAAACTTGTCTTGGACACAAATTTTGTAAATTTTTTAAAACATCTATCTATTTTACTTTCAGAGTTTTCTATGGTTATGTGTAATCATATTCAACTAATTATGTGAATTGAAAATGTTACTTTTACATGTGTGGAAAATGTCTATTTAACACATAATTCACTAGAGAATCAGTTAATGTGTTAAAGTTTTTGGAAATATGATGACATTGAATGTATTCAAAATGCCTTTCCAAAATATGAACTCTAAGGAACATACGAATAATTGTTGGGTCTCGGACAGTATGCACAATTGTAAGTTGTAGTACGACGAGTTTTCTATCCAGTTTAATGATGATTTAGCAAATGCCAAATGAAATGGGATTAGAGAGAAGTTCTATCAACGCACTATACTCAGTGATATTGTTCATTGATCAACGGATACAAATCCCTTGAAAGCTCACTAAATCTCCACTTGGAGCGAAAATAGCCCATGCTGCAAAGGCTAGTTTTTGTGTACTATCACTAGCACCATCAATGTAACCAATAAATGGTTCTGAAGAATCTAAAACAAATGCAAAGCGGATTACTAACCAAAAAAAAATTGCTAAAAGAGACACACTAACACACACACATGCAATGAAAGCATATATACAGTGAGTTTTACTACCCTAAATTAAGCATAGTAATGTTTGAGATACAGTCCAATGGAATCCCATCATAATCTACTAACTCATAGGCACCTTTTTCCAAAACACGCTTGACAATATAAGGACACATCCACATCGGTTCAAATTTCCCTACTCCAAGTTTATCAGCTTCGTTATCGTAAAGCAAGACTAGGTCTCCTTTCGAGAAGATACGAGGCTGGACATTTATGTCATATTGTGCCTTGATTCATTTCTTATGTGCTTCGTTAGCCAATGTGGCATCACGACGGGTTTCATCTAGATGGATAAGTTCCAAGAAACATGCTTCTTTTTCAAAAGTGTCGGGTAATAGGTCAATTGCGAGTTTGAGAAATGAAATTTCACATTGTATTGGTAAGATTTCTTCCAAACCGTACACCAACTGAAAGCATGTGAATCTAGTTCCATTTCTCACCGAGGTTCGATATGCCCACACAGTAGAGTACAGGATTAAATTCCATTTCCATTCATTAACCCCTATCATTCTTTACAACATTTTCTTTGGGATTTTGTTGATGGCCTCAAATTGTCCATTCACTTGTGGATAATAAGGGGTAGAACTATCATACGACAGTACTAAATTTGCAGTTAACTCAGCCATCATGTGATTGTGGAAATGCGACCCATGATCTATAACTATGGCTTGTGGTACACCAAACTGGGCAACACGTGGTTGAAAAAGAAAGGGCAGTTGTTTCACCATTGTAGTTTAATGTTGGCATCACCTCAGCCCCTTTGGTAAAATAGTCAATGACAACTATAATATATCTATGCCCCTCGGCCGAGGTGGGGTTACATGTCATGAAGTCAATGCCCCATTTAGCGAATGGTCCAACATCAATGACTAGATGAAATGGTGTAGGTGGCAATCTAACTTTACGGTCATAGATATGGCATGCATGACAGCTTCTGACGACAATTATGGAATCCTTGAATATACTACGCTAGAAGTAACCAGCACAGAGAATTCTCTGTTCAGTAGCATAACCAAATAAGTGTCCACCACAAGCACCTAAATGGAAATCATTCAATGCTTCCTCGGCTTCCGCATGTGTGAGGCACCTCTGTAAAACTGTATCGATATGACGATGGTAAACAGTGTCACCAATGTTCAGATAATCTTTGGCTTGGCATCAGATACGTTGTTGTTGCGAGCTAGAGGTATCATGACAGAAATGTTGGGTCTGGAGATAGATTAGTATATCTCCATACCACGGGTTAGATGATGGTATCAAGAATAGAGACTCATCCAAAATCAATGGTTCAGGTGTTGAATCAATGGAGGTCAAGGGAAGGTCACAAAGTAGCTCGATGAGAACTAGAGATTTATTTGATTTGGACTTGATAAATTCCAGATCAAAGTCCTACAAACGACTATCCATTTAGCATATTTCCCCCCAAAAAATTGACTTGAAAAAATATATGGCATAGGGTTCCAATCTAAAATGACACTGGTCTTCTAGAGTAGGATGTAGTGGCGAAATCTATGAACAACTTGCACAACTACCATAGCCAACTTTTCGACATAAGAATACTTACTTTATGTATCATTGATATTGTGTCTCAAATAATATATCAGATGTTCAATCCCATATTCCTCTTGGACTAAAACCATCCCAATGGTTGTATCTGCAATGACGAGATACAGGTAATAGTTGTTTTGATAATTCAGAGAGTACATTAATGATGCTCTAATCAAGGTATCTTTAAGACCATCAAAGGAAGCTTGCAAAACCCGATCCCAATGGAAAAGTATCCCCTTTTTCAAAAGACGTGTAAAACCTTTAGCCATTTTAGCGTAATTGGGAATGAACCTCCTTAGAAAGTTAGCCTTCCCTTGGAGTCTCTGTAACTGTAAAAGATTTGAAGGTGGAGGCAAGTCTTGAATTGCCTGAACCTTTAATGGATCCAGTCGAATTCTATCTGTAGACACTATGAATCCAAGAAATTGACCAGAACCAACGAAAAACAAACATTTTTGCGGCTTGGATCATATCTTCTAGTGTTGGCACCGTAAAAATATTGCTCTCAAATATTGCAGGTGACAAGTTCGCTTTCATGAATGAGTACGCAAATCATCAAGGTAAGGTTGAACAATGTGCTTGATGTCATGGAAGGCATAGTTCATTTCCCTCTAAAATGTGGCCCCTACACTCTTCAAACCGAAAGGGAGTTTCCTATAAGAGAATGTTCCCATGAGCAAATAAAAGTTGTTTTAGATTGGTCCTATGGGAAGATATTGATTTGATTGTAACCGAAAAAACATCCATAAATGAGAAGATTTCGCATATGGCACATTCATCAATTATTTGGTCGATAAAAGGAGTAGGATAATTGTCTTTTGGACAAGCGTGATTTACATCCCTATAATCGACGCACATTTGAATTGTCCCTTGTTTTTTTCATGACAGGAACAATGTTGGAAACCCACTCAGTAAGAGGTACAAAGTAAATGAAGCAAGCACGTAAAAGATTTTCAACTTCTACTTTAATGGCAATGAATTTCTCTAGATGAACAGGTCAAAGCCGTTGTCATACTCGTTTGACATCAGTATACATTTTGATTTCATGTTCAACAGTACTAGAGTCTATACCTAGCATCTTCTCATATCACCATGCATCTCGAAATTTATGAAAGAGAGTGTGGTAATTATCAAGTTCTGATGGAGAATAAGATTTTTCGACATGAATGTTTTCCACAACATTAGGTTTGGTATAAATATTAATAGAAATTGTTTCTCCACTATTTGATAGGTTTTGCTTGGAATCTGTTGTGTCTATGGAAATACAGTTCGAAAGAAAATCAACAACTGAAGGGTGGTTAAGTTCATTTGAATAATGCAATGTCATATGGAAGATGGGAATGATGATGATAATCTTCCCAAGGTTCTTCTCCTATCATCATTGATTGGGAAATTCCTTCATCTATAGAAAATATACGTGAAAAAGGATTCGAAGAAGTACCATATTCTAATGAACGGTCTACCCATACAATTGGTGAAAGTGGATTTGGGTTTGCCACACAAGCCAAAAAAATTGATTGCTATGCAAACTCAATGGGGCTTAGCGGCATAACTTCAGTATTACTATCAACCTCAAAATTGTTGCTAATCCTCCTTAAATTAGATGAGGTGGAGGAAATCATGTTGCAAGTCTCTACTGTTGTCACTTCCGTCAAATCAGATGGTGATGGTAGCATAAAAGTACCCATTAGGGAAGGATCTTTAAAGATACCTACACCAGCACTTTGAAGTGACAACGGGGGTCTGTGTACCAATGGAATGCTTCTAGTAGCCTGAGAACTACTGTAAAAAAGGCAAGTTGATCGATAAAAGTGATTCCACCTTTATGAGGGAATGAAATCGTACGAAAGCACGTGGAAACCACAGCAACCATAGCATACACCAATGGTCTTCCCAGTAAAATGTTGTAGTCTAAAGGTTTTTCAACTACCTAATCTTCAACAATAACTCTTTCCCCTTTGTTCAATTTGCAGGTTACTCAAAATCCCACAAGGCATATATGTTCATTCGTCAAAAGCTTTTAACGTTGTTGGTGATCATCACAATGACATTGAACCAACTGTTTTCCAGCAGCTCATTGACATAATGCAAGTAGATGCCCCCTCGTCAATAATAGTTTGGTGAACATTTTTATTGAGATCCTTTACTTGAATTAGGAAAGCTAATTGTGCCGGTAACTATGGTGTATATCCCGCATGGTTAAAAACCACAAGATTGGAATTCGTGGGGTCTATTCCACCAATTGCTGGCAGTAAAGCCTTCTTTTGGGAGGGATAGTTTTGTAACACCTCGAGCATCGGCATAGAAGAAGGTGATTGAGCAAGGTCTTCTACTATGTTATAATTCCGAGTTGCTCGAGCTCGAGGGTTAAATGTTGATTTATGCACAACTCCCTTTGGTGGTTTTATTGTCAATTCTGGTGCAATAGGTGGTGGAATATTTTCCGATGAAGTCGAAGTCGAAGGATTAGGTTGATAAGTGGCTTGATTATTTGATGATGATGGTGGATTTCCATAATATTTATTTCATGTAGACACCAAAACTTTGTTTTTAGGTTTTTCATCGGATAACATAAGTACTTGGGATGTGGAAGCATGGTCTGTCACAACCAAATGTGTCTCCAAGTTTGGAAATAGATTAGTCAACATTGAAGATGTGTTAGAAGTCTTTAAAATCCTAGAGACTTCTAAGCGGGGTGGAAAATATCTTGTAAAATGCTCTTCATTACAGATTAAACATGGATAATGAGGTTTCCTTGCCGAAGTAGAGGAATAAGATGATTTCTCTTGAGGGGGATTATCTTGCTTCTTTTGCTTTTTCTCCTTCTTCTTGCCTCCTGGTTGCTTTTAACTATTGCCTTTGTTAGATGACATGGCATTGACTTCAGAAGCAAGAGTGTTTTTTGATGCATTGGAAGTTTGATTGGAAATGGTGAATGTTTGACCACATGGTCTACTTGCCATTTGTGTGCTCGAAGAACCAATCACACTATCATTGGCATGACAGTCCTTACTTGATTATGGAGGAGGAGGAATAGTGTGTTGGCATTATGTTTCTGGTATGGTTATATGTTACAGATGTTGTACTTGATGGCAACACCCATGGCATGGCTCTCAATATGATGAGAATTAAGAAGTACGCAGGAGAAAAAGTTCACGGAATTTTATGCAGAGAAAAGTTTATTTCATGTGGGAAAA
>APFE030695471.1:0-24910 GCA_000404065.3 Pinus taeda | reverse complement strand
GTCAGTGGTCAAGTTGGCTATGTGATCAGGTGATCAAATTTTTTCTGAAAAATAAATGTTCCTAGAAAGTCTTTAAAAAAAGTCTCAAGTTGAAGTGCTCATCATTCTGAATCCAACGACATTTGTTTCACCTCAATTTGACACCATATGCTCCAGATATCGCGTTCTGATCATTTTCCCAAATAGGGAAAATTTGAGTAGGTTTGTTGTTTAGGTTGATTGTATTGCTGAGTCAATAGGTTGACTATGCAGTGTATGAGCCAATGAGAGGTTTCCAAGTGTCATCCTCCTGTTCGAGCTTATTTGATTGGTTTGTATTGTGTTGTGGTGGACCAATGAGGTGGTGTCACGTGGCCCAGTCATGGGCTACCATGTGGCACCCCAACAGAGGCCAAAATTTGTCTATGGGTTGAATTTGTCTCCAGGGGTTCGAACATAGGACCTCATGCCCACAACTCCAATGCTCTATCATTGGAATATACGTTGGTTCATATTAACATATGGGTAACACCCATATATAAAGTTTAATACAATGCCTATCAAAATATGGGGTTAGGTTGCTAGCCCCAGCCCTCGGTCATGTTGTTGTCATATGCCCTTGGTGCAAATTTTTCGATCTCACGTTGAGGGGCTTGGGAATGGCCCTTGAGCCCATTTCATTGTTACATCACTGGACCATAGGCCAAAGGAGAAGGAAATAGGCAGAGGGGCTCAAGACCTTAGCCCGACCCCCAGTCACCACTCTATCTATATGACCTAGTTCCAACGAAAAAGCAGTTGACAAGTAGGGTGCTTGGTAATAGCCACGGCCTATGGGCACATGCTCCACTAGGTGACCATTGGTTCTAGAGTTAAGATGCTGAAGAATCGGGACCAGTCCCAGGTCCTTTGGACCTAAACATGACCACGTGCCAGTGTTAATGGGGCCCGGTAGGAAGGGTGGGAAATTAAACCTGGCCCTTGGAACTGTGGTGCCCATAGGACCACGACCCTGAAACGTAAAGGCTAGACTGGTGGGGGTGGGTGTTAAGGCCCAACCCTCAGCCCCATGTGGCCTATATGACCATAATTTTCAAAGTTAAGGGGTCATTGGGAAATTTAATGATCCTAAAAAAATGCACCATGGAGGGCGAATTTGTTGCTCGGTTAGCAGAATTCGAGGCAGAATTATAGGACCATTAGACAGATGGTCTGATTTGTAGGATGATTAACAGTAAAAACTCATATGGGAGCTTGGGGAGCCATATCTTTGGGAGTCTTTGGCAAAATTGAGCTCAGAAAGAGTGCACTTAGGATTTTTTGGATGTTCTAAATCTAATGGTGACCTCTAATTTCTTATTTGAGCACATCTAAGGAGTCCTTTTTCAGGTTTGAGACAAAAGGCGTATGGATCAATCGGGGTTTGGAAACAGTTTTGAAATGTGTTTGGGCATGGAGAAGGTCTTGTAGGGGTATTCTCACCTTTAGAAGTCTATTGCAACAAATTTATCTTGGAAGGTTCAACTCAGGTTCACTTTTCTCATTATGTTGTGTTGAGAGAAGTTTTTTTTATGTGCTTGAATGTGGAATTGAAGTGCTTACATGCTCATTTTAGCTCATTTTAGTTGGAGTATGACATCTTTCTAGGAGATGCTTTGTGTTGCTATTTCTTTTGAGAGTTATTTACAAGAGAAAATTACCTTGTAGGGGTAATATCCACCTATTTACCATCATGAACTAATTGTTTATGTACTCCATTTTTCTACTGAATATATGGTTGGTCTAGCTATGTTGGCAAGCCCAGAGATGTAGCCTAGGAGCGGTGAACTCCATCAACAAATATTTTGTTATCTCTTCATTATGCCTGCATGAGTTATGTGTTTTTATGTTGGTTATGTTAAGTTACATGTAAAGACTAATTCATGATTTGAAGAGACAATGGAAAAACCTATTTGTTTCAAGACCCATTTTATCTTGCAACGCGTCAAAATGATCCTATTTTTGCTTTTATATGATTTTGGAAAAGAGGAAGAAAACACCTACTTCAAATTCATATCATTTGGTATTGGAGCACCAGTTGACCAAGTTGCAAAAATGGGGAGCAAAAAGAGTCTCCAAGAGCTAGAGGAGAAGAATTTAGCTCTTTGTATGGAGAACATATAGTTGAGAAGGATGCTAGAGATGGATGAAGAGGGGAAGAGCCACATGAGACTTCAGTTGCAACATGTGTTTGAAGAAAAAGTTGCTAAAAGTTCTACTCCTATACCAATAAGAGAAACCTCTAGAATGAAGTTAGTGTAGGTTTTAACCCCGTACAAAAATTACCTGCATACGAATTCTAAAAGCAAAAGACAAACAATAGAGAGAGCATAAAACATAAAATAGATATACAGAGAGATTTTCCCCTGGATCCCAAAACTGGGAATAGAAGCTTGATTTCATTATATTCCTTTCAATGGTACAATACATATATACATGTCGAAGCATCCATAAACCCCAATCCATTAACCCTGGATTAGAACATAATTGTAGTTCCCTTGAGCGGATCTGCAAAATACCATGGAAAAAAAACCATCATGCCCAAAACCATGTGTGAAATCCATGAACAAAACCATAAGTAGGTCTGTCCACTTAATATAGGGTCCAAAAAAAATTCTAGGGGTGCTGCCCCAGACCCCATGCAGGGGGGACACCACCCCCCTGTAACCCCTTCGCACGTGGGGTAGTCATGGAAAGAATATAACACACACCCAACATTCTCCCAATTGTTGTTTTCTTTCCACAGGGGGCCATAAGAGAGCTTAGTCATTGATCCAACCCTATGCCCATTGTTTCTCTACACCAAGAGAACTTCTCAATGCTCATAGAGTTTGTCAATGCATTTGAAGTATTCTTCAAAATGTCCACCTTTACTGACAACACTTTTTTGTCCTCAACCATATCCCTCACAAAGTGATATAGAACATCAATGTGCTTTGTCTTTGAATAATAAGCAAGGTTCTTTGCCAAGAAAATTGCACTTTGGTTGTCACAGTATATCCTTATAGCTTGTTTTACTAACCCCATACTTGAACACAATCTCTACAACCAAACGACTTCCTTGCTTGCATGAGTGGCTGCCATGTATTCTACCTCTGTAGTTGAAAGTACCAGTATAGGTTATCTCTTACTCATCCAACCGACTGCACCTCCAAATACGTTAAACACATACCCACTTGTAGATCTTCTTTGATCCAGATCTCCATCCCAGTGTACATCAACAAAGCCATGGATTTCCAAAACTCTGTCCAATCCTATCCTTCCTTGGTGGCACAAACTATAATCACTAGTGCCATGAAAATACCTGAAAACCCACTTCACTATTGTCCAATGCTTGTTCCCTAGTTTTGACATAAACCTGCTCAATACTCCTACTTCATGTGCAATGTCTGGTCTAGTACAAACCATTGCATACATTAGGATACCGACTGCACTTGCATATGGAACAAGAAGCTTCACCGGTTTATTATCCTGCATATTAAACCTCTGAAATATTGTCTCAACATACTTCCTCTGGTTTAGCCAGAGCTTCCTATTTTCCTGATCTCGTTTAATTTCCAAGCCCAAAATATAGTTTATAGCACCAAGATCTTTCATGTCAAATTTGGAGGACAATTGGGTCTTCAATTCATGGATAATTTCTTTGTCATTTCCAACCAGCAACATATCATCCACATACAAGACTAGATAAATAACATGGTCAACAATTAATTTAAAATACACACAGTGATCTTCTTTGCTTTTGGTGAAGCCAACTCCCGATATAAATGTATCAAAATTCTGATACCACATCCTTGGTGACTATTTTAATCCATACAGAGACTTTTTTAGCTTGCATACCAATTATTTCTTACGCTTCACTACAAAGCCTTCATGTTGCTTCATGTAGATATCTTCTTTCAGATCCATGTGAAGAAATGTTGTCTTCACATCCATCTGTTCTACCTCAAAATAAAAGGTAGTAACAATAGATAAAAGTAATCTAATAGAAGCTACCTTAACAATAGGAGAAAAAATATCACCAAAATCAATTCATGACACCTGTGAATAACCTTTTTCTACCAATCGACCTTTTTATTTCTCCATCTTGCCTTCTGCATTCATCTTCTTCTTAAATACCCATTTGTTGCCAATGGGTTTTCTTCCAACCGAAAACTCCACCAGATCCCAAGCCTCATTTTTGTGCAAAGATGCCATTTCATCAACCATGGCCTCTTTCCAGAGTTTTCCATCCTCTGAATCTACTGCTTCCCTCACAATTATGGGATCATGATCAGTAATAGATAAAGAAAATTTTGAATAGAAAGCATATGGACTATACCTTTTTGGCTTCCTTCTTTCTGGAACTGATCTTCTCACAGTTGGAGTTTGTGGCTCTTCATCTTTTGATTCCTCTTCTGTCGTAGAGTCTGATTCTTCCTCCCTTAGCTCAAACTCTATCTTCTCAGGTTCCTTTGGTAGGACTTCATGTTTAATAACATCCTTTACCTCTCTAAACACCACATCTCGATTGTACACAACCTTCCTTCTTTCTGGGTTCCAAAGCTTATAACCTTTTAAACCGTCCTTATACCCAATAAAGATGCACCTTTCAAATTTAGTATCCAACTTTGTTCTTTTCTCCTTTGGAACATGTACATATGCATCACATCCAAATACCCTCAGATGTGAAAGAGAAGTTTTCTTACCATTCCATACCTCTTGTGGAGTCTTATCCTCCAATGTTAATGAAGGTGATCTGTTAACCAAGTAGCATGTAGTATCCATTGCCTCTGTTCAGAATTCTTGTCCTAACCTGACACCACTGAGCATGATTCTTTCCTTTCCCATCAACGTCCCATTCATTCTTTTTGCAAATCAATTTTGCTGAGGTGTGTATGGGGTAGTCTTATGTCGTGTTATACCACACTTCTTATAGAACTATTCAAATTCCTTCTTGCAAAACTCTCCACCGTCATCTGTCCTCAGCACCTTTATCTTCTTCTATGTTTGGTTTTCCACCAGAGCCTTAAATTCTTTAAACCTGTCAAAGACTTTAGATTCCTTCTTTAGGAAAGATATCCATGTATTCCTTGAGAAGTCATCTATAAATGATACATAGTATAGAGACTTACCTAGTGATGGAACTGACACAAGTCCAAATACATCATTGTGCCCAAGCTCTAGTATTTGTTTCACCCTCATAGCGCTAGAGGGGAAACTCACCCGATTATGCTTCCCACATACACAATTTTCAATAAAATCAAAATCCAGAGAGAAATTAGACATACCTTCTACCATACCATTACCATGAAGTATTTGAAGGCCCTTATCTCTAACATGTCCAAGCCTTAGATGCCATAGCATGGTCTTTTCTCCAGATACCAGTAGATTTTCTGCTCCACATTCAAAAACCACGGAACTGTTGCACCCATCAATAATAGTGCTACCCTGAAACTTGTACAGAGTTCCAATCTGAATTCCCCTCATCAATTCTAGTGCTCCCTGAACCATCTTGTAGGTATCTTTCTCGAACATTGATTTTAACCTACATCATCCATGTTTCTTATAGAAATAAAATTTTTGGCCAATGTAGGAATATGTAGAACACCTTGAAGTGTTCTAATCCTTCCACCTTGCAACTTCAAATTTAATTTTCCATGACCAAAAATTCTAGCCTTCCTAGCATCCCCTAAGAATACATCACCATGATCATATTTCTCATACTCTGAGAACCACTCTCTATGGGGAGTGAAGTTAAAGGATGTACCTAAGTCAATCAACCATGCCTCATGATCTACATGTGTACTTGAAGAAGAAGCCAAGTACACATCCACACCTTTATCTGAGGTGGTTTTCTCTTTTGTAGAATGAGAATCATATGATCCATTTCCTTTCTCAAGAGCTTTAGATTTATAATCCCTTTTCAAGTGCCCTTCCTTTCCGCATTTCCAGCAAACCTTTACAGGTTTTCTTGGAGAGTTAGATCTCCCTCTATATTTATAACTCCCAGTCGAGGACTTATTTTTGTTTTTGTTATGGGACTGTCCTCGTATAAACAAGGCATCGCCATTTTGGCCCTCCATATTTTTCCGTCTCATCTCCTCCGACAGCAAGGATGAGACTATTTCATCAAACTGCAAGATAGTTGCATTGCTACCTATTGCAACAACAAGACTATCCCACGCATCTGGTAGAGAACACAAAAAATGGATGCACTTATCTTCATATGAAATTTTAATATCAACAGATAATAACTAACTTACTATAGTATTAAAGTCGTTCAGATGATCTGTCACCGGGTCTCCATCTTTCATCCTAATGTTATACAACTTTTTCCATAGGAACAATTTATTCACCAGAGACTTATATTCATACAAAGTCCCTAAATTTTTCCACAAAGCCTTCATTGAAGCTTCCCCTGATACATTCAGAAATACTAAATCTAAGACACATAATCGTATTGTTCTATTTTCCTTCCAATCCAACTTCACCTAGTCTTCAGCTGACATTATCGTTGGTTTAGTACCCAGATCTACCGTGATCCACTAGTAGATCCTCCATCTTGAGTTTCCATAACTCAAAACTCTGACCATTAAATTTCTTGATCTCTATTTTTCCACTTCTTGCCATCTTCTTTCACCACAAGAATTGATCTCGCAAATCTCCTATTGAACAAGGTCTACCACAGTCTCGAGAAAAACCCTTAGCAGCAAAGGCATCCCCTTGAAGCCAAAATAACTCTGATCTCAAATGTAGGTTTTAACCCCGTATAGAAATTACCTGCATACAAATTCTAAAAATAGAAAATAAGCAATAGCGAGAACATAAAACATAAAATAGATATACACAGAGATTCTCCCCTGGACCCCAAAACCAGGACTACTAGATTGATTTTTCGTTATAATCCTTCCAATGATACAATACATATATATAAATGTTGAAGCATCCATAAACCCCAATTCATTAACCTTGGATTAGAACATAACTGTAGTTCCCTTAATGGATCTACAAATTACCATGGACAAAAAACCATCATGCCCAAAACCATGTGCGAAATTCACACACAAAACCATAGGTAGGTCCGCCCACCTAATATAAGGTCCAAAAAAACATTCCTGGGGCATTGCCCCAAACCTTGTGTAGGGGGCTACTGCCGCCCTACATACACCCCTGTTGTACCTAGTCCAACATACAGAGGAGGCTCCCTCCCCGTGTGTGGGGTAGTCGTGGAAAGAATATAACACACACCCAACAACCAATATGTGGTCATGGTTCAAATAGTGGTTTTGGGCCATATGTGGAAGATGATGCACGTGACTTTTGAAAACATCTTCAAGAAGCACACCATATGCCGTCTGATAAGAGTGGATGGCTAAATTCATCTGCAATATCATTGTCATCATCATCAAAAGATGAAAAGATGAATGACAAGTTTTAGGAGGTAATTAGCATTTCAAGTACCATCCCTTTGATTTATGTCCATAAAACTTCTTTTGCAGCGTTTAAGTAACATACCAAAGGCATGGGTATGAAGTTGATTTCCAAGATGGGTTATGAAGGTGTAGGCCTCGACATAAATGGCCAAGGTATTACCAATTCAATTATGGTTGAGGAGTGACTGAAGTATCAAGGATTGGGATATGATTGAAGGGAGTTTGTAGAATGCTCCAAATGGCTTGAGGCACATCAACCATATGAGGATGAGATGTCACCACCTTGTGACAATGTTCATTCATCTCCCAAGCAATATGAATTCTTAAAAGGACCTTACATGGCATCATCCACTCCACTCCATCAAAGCTGCAACCCTAAAGACAGGTATAACTATCATGGGTGTTTTCCAATGCATGGTAATTTTGAATACTTGTGGAATAAGTACCTGTCTACATTTTGTGATGCATTTCATCATTGCATGGTTGTATGTCAGCAACATGTGATAATGGGTAAAATAATTAATAAAATTATAGACATCAATCATAATGACTCTCCTTCGCATGAGAGAACTTTGATGTTGGAAAACAAGAGAAAGTTCTTTTCTACCCATTGCAAGATGCATGGGCATGGTACTCAACGATGTTGGAAGTTACATGTAGAGCTTCATTCAAAGAAAGGAAAACTGATTTTGAAACATAATGCAAAGGAAACAAGAGGTGGAAAAGAGGACTTGCAACAATCCTAAGAAACCTTCAAGGAAAATATGATGCAACAAGAGAACCCATAAGCCTAGGAGAGTCAAAGTATGGGTAAACTTATTGTAAAGTTACTTTGTAAATTTTGTAATTACTTCTTGTTGTTTACTTGTTTAGGTATTTTCGTAAAGTGAACAATCATTGTCACTATGTTCAACAAGTAGATTTTTTCATTGATGTAGGTATTGGCTCATTTATAGTCGACATGTTCAAGGACTTTTGTGAATGTACAAGATTGTCGTTCAAAGTTTTCTATAACTTTGTCATGTGTTCACAGATACAAGTATTCGATATGAAACTTGTGTGAATAGAATATTTGTTTTCAAGATTGTACAAGATGACTATGTTTTATAGGCAAGGCCAATTATATCATTGAAAATTTTGCAACAATGTACTTTTTATGTACAACCTCAGTTTGAAGACATTAAAGCAAGTTTATGTTGTTTCAAAATTCCAAGATGGAGTCAAGTTTGTCTTCAACAATTTAACTTCAATATGAACTGTTTTTGAGTGATGCAAAGATGATATTAAAGAGAATTTTTAGATTCCTCTCATCAGTATTTTGTTCTTGCATCAGTAATAAGAATCTTGGCTCAATTCTTAACAAGACAATAGGTCTTCACAAAGAAGATAGTTGAAGTGCCTTGAATGGGGCTTGAAGGATACCAATTGAAAAGTATGCATTTTTGACTGATTTTTTGGGTGTTTTTTAGATCCAACCTCTTTATATTGACTAGGGAAGTAAAATTTTGGAATCAAAAAGTTCCTACTGAGGAGGTGTGATCAGGTGACTAAATTTTTGCTCAAAATTGAAAGTGCCTATAAAGTCTTGAAACTATCATCAAGTCGAAATGCTCATTTTTCTGAATCCAACGACATTCATTTCACCTCAATTTGACACTTTATGCCCCATATATCGTGTTCTGATAATTTTCCCAAATAGGTAAAATTTAAGCAAGCTTGCTAACTGAGTTGACCATACTGTTGAGTCGGCAAGGTGACTGTGCAGGGTATGTGTTGGGAACGGGTCCCCTGGGGTCAATTTTGGGGTTAAAATCCCAGGTTTTGGGGCTAAAAGCCCAATTTTTGTATAAATAATGTAAATTCTCTGCATTTTGTGGTCATGGAGCGTGAAGATGTAAATAGTCAAAAGGGGTTTCCACCCATAGTTTAGATAGTTTATGTCGGCTTGATGAGATCCACCCTTGGTTCGTGGGCCATGGGAATGTATAAAAAGGGAGTCTTAGAAGAGTCTAAGGCAATTTCTTAGTAGAGTTCTAACTAAGTATTTGGGTCTGTAAGAGCTAAGAGCCAGAGTCCTAGCGTAAGAAGAGGCTCTCCAGCTAAGCGCGCATAGGCCTAGGGTAGAATTCCGCAGCTGAGTGCACAAACCCTTGCAGTTGTGTTCACAGGGTAGTTAGAGTCTGTACTGGAAATCTGGATTATCAATAAAGAGAAGTATTCTGGAATTACCTATGTATTTTAATTTTGTTAATTGCATGTGATTATGTTACGTTGAATATTGGGTTTATGTTTAATGTTATTCTGATGCGCGAATCTATATGTTTCTCTTTGTTATATGATGCAAGTAAAGATATATGTTTAAGAAAAGATAATCATAATTACATGTTAATACTATAAAAAACTAAGATAATCTGAGTAAATATAGAAGTGTAATTACAGAGGCGCGGAAGTCCCTGATCTATATATTTAGGGTACACAAAGGACAGTCGTATACTTTTACAGAGGCTTCAAATACAGATAAGATAAGTACATTGGTAAGCCCTAAATAGCTTATCGATCTTTGCGAAGGTAGAGTGAAGGTCTAGAAGAAACATTGCAACCATGTCAGGGTGCAGAAACTTGGTTCCTGCATCCCCCCATACTGCTTCGGGTGAGACTTTAGTCCATGCTCCGCGGATTGATGCCGAAAGGGCCAGTAGTGTAGGGATTTTCTTGGCTACTTAACGCTAAACCTAGGTCAAGGCCCATCAAGCCAACAAATGGTTCCATTGTCGAGACCAGGATATGCTAACGAGATGTGTGATGTCACGTCATTGGAATCCAACTAAGAAAGAGATTGAAGACTGGTTGGATAGAAAGATCCACGAATTCACAGCGCAGGAAAACAAGAATCCGAGATTGATGAAAGAATAGTGGTTGGACAGATATATGTACATAGAGATACATGAAATATTCTCCTGTTCCTTTCCAGTTGAATTATACGAGTGGATCACGAAGTTGGCAGACGACCAAGGGAGGTGGAGGCCTAACGGTTTGATTGTCTGGACCCCAGAGTTAGTGTGGAGATTAGAAACCTTTGAATATAAGATCATGCACATTTTCAATCATTGGATCGATTTTATCATAGGAGGGTTCGTGATAGAGTTCGCGGTGGATACCTCAGTCAATTACAGTGAAGAAGAATTCCACTTTATCATAGCGCCGCGAGGTAAGTATTTAAAATTGTTAAATACTTGGATTAATATGCTATTATGTGAAAAGTGGGTTATGTAGTTACCTTGATGTTTGGGGCTACACGAAGTGGAAGGAATTTCAGGGATGGAGGAAAGAAAGGCCCTAAATATAACCCAATGACTGAACCTCCTTTGAGTGACGACGAGGGAGTAGCACAGGCTTCTCCGCAGAGTGTTTTTCAATTAATAAGATAGGAGTTGCTGCGAATACCTCATCCACCCACACTGCCTCCATTTTCAACTCCACCGCTAACACCCTCGCCCACACCACCATTCAATATGGTGAACTCTATAAAGCTACCTATGTTCAAGGGTGTTGGAAATGAAGATCCTAAATAGTTTTGGTTCGTCGCAAAGGCTATATGGGAAGCTCAGGGTATCACAAATGATCAAATGAAGAAAGAAATGTTGGTTAGTGCTTTGCAAGACCGTGCACTAACATGGTACATTAAGTAATGCACTGATAACTCGATGTCTGCATTGGCAAATATCCAAACTGCGCTGAATAAGGAATTGAGTAGACCTATGTCTAAAGCACAATCAATTGCGGGATTCAAAGAGATCATGATGAAGCCTGGTGAGATACCCTAGGATTTGGGTCAGAGATTGAAGTGTACAATCCACGAGGCTAACATGAATATGATTAATGGGCAGCACCGTGAGTGGTTTGTGGCCTCGCTCCTGCCTCATTTAAGGGTTGTGTTATCACAACAGAAGATTGGGACCCAAGCAAAATATTTGGAAATCGCAATGAGATTTCACGAGACACTAATGCAAGATGATAATATGGGGGTTTAGCAGATTCATGAATATTTCCAGAACCTTTGCCTCGAAATGTAGAGTCTGAAGAAAGATAGAACAGCTCAGCTCGAGGTGCATGAGGAAATTTGGTGCCTAAAGTGCAAAAGCCAAGGGCATGACAAAGATCACTGTCCAGTTTTTGAAAATTATGTTGTAGTAGGGGGGCCAATGCCTTTGAGGCCAGAAGTTGTAGCAAGGCCAAGTACAGGGCCCGCACTATGGTTTGATATCTGCTAGGTAGCTGGAAAACATGCGACATATAATTGCCATTTGCTGCAAAAATTTGTACAGACACCACAATAGCTCTTTTGCGACTTCTATCAATTAGTGGGTCATGATGAGCATAATTTTCGTAGTTACGAATTAATGATGGATAGAACACCTGCATATAGGGTGCAGGAAGAAACATGGCCTCTAGACCAAGGTGCTGGAGGAGCGTGAGGTGAGTATCAGGGGTGCGGACGAAGCCAAGATGGAGGAGGACCTGGTAGAGGTCGAGGGCAGGTTATTTGTTACAATTGTGGAGGACCAGGACACTATGTGCAAGACTTCCCAAATCTAAAACATCTGGCATGCCGCTATTGTACTCATTTTGACCATGCAATGGAGGATTTCCCTATATTGTTGGCTAAGATACATGAGAAGGGGGCGCAACCTCAGCAGCCGACTCAGAACTTGCAGATGATGAGGGTTGAGCCTCGCAAGGAAGATCCTAAGGTAAATATTGTGCTGTAGAGTGGGGAAATGACTAGCGATGATAAGGGGAAGCAGCCTGAAGAAGGTGAGTGGGTCCACAAAAGTGCCAAAAAAGGAGACTGGATTTGATCTAGAACACGTAAAATAAATGTTTATGGAAGCCAAGAAAATTTTTCTGAGGCCTCTACCTTAGGGAGTCAGGAGAAGTCAGCTAAAGAAATGGACCCGTCCATGATTACCATGTTTTTGGAGACCTGCATGAAACTAATGCGCGGTAGCAAGGCTGTGAAGGGACTACGGGAGCCTATTAATAGGTGCGCTGGGAAGGAAAATGCTACTGACGAACCACACGTAGTCAGAAAGATTCGCAGGCATAAGACAAGAACAGGGTGTGAGATGAGGCTTAGTATGCAAATAGATGAATATGAGATGGATCAAGTTATTTTAGATTTGGGGTCGGAAACAAACGTTTTTTCGAAACAGACATGGGAGAGAAGGGGGAGACCTGCACTATAGTGGTCTACGATTCATTTAAGGATGGCGAATCAACATAAAATCATCCCAATGGGGAGGTTACAGGGGGTAATGGTTGATATTGAAGGCGCGATTGCACTAGCTGAAAGAAATCCCTACCCCGTGGTCCCTGGGATTGATTGGGCCACTAACTTTAGTGAGGTAATCAATCTAAAGAAGCGTAAGATGATATTTGAGAAGAAATCGCTCCAGAAAGCCTACGCTATACTGAACCGGTATGTGATTATGAAAGTGATGACGATTTGGACCAGATTTACAAGATAACAGTGTGAGATCAAGATTAGGTGAATCCAACAATAGATGGACATATTGCATGCGATCGTGAGAGTTCCTACACCTCAGATTTAGATGAAGAACTGCAGCACTAGAAGAATCGACTAGATGAAGTATGTACGTTGCGCTGTAATATGATGACCAAGTCATTGCACTGTGTATCATCAGAGGTAAGAAATATACCTTACTATGATGGTTTAACTGATGTTGATCACTTTTTGGATGCATTTGATAGAGAAGTGTCAGAGAAACATCGCTTCGAGGGCTTGGACTGGGCACTGCGTGCTACACCTATGAGATGGTGGGGCACACACAATGATAGTTTTGATGACTGGCATGTATATAGAAAAATGATGAGAGTACAGTTTGGTCACCCACAACTGCGGCTAATTGAAAAGTATGATGAGAGAAATGATCCGCATGACCATTTGGACAAATGGACTAAAGCATATGGAGTGAAGCCTTAGCTGGAGTGGGTAAATCTATTTTGTCATACCTTAGATGTCATACTGATGAATTGGTACTTGGAGATGAAACTTTGCCATGGCACTGAAGAATGGGATGTTTTACACCAAGGATTTTTGATGACATTCAACTTTGAGGATGGGTTTGAATGTATCGACGAAGTGTTGCAGGAGGTTAAGGCAACAATCTTCAGGATACTACAAGATCCTCTAGATTTTATTCAACCTGTTTAGACTACCCAACTGAGCCACGCGCTGGAGTGCTATAATGTAATAGCAGAAGAAGAAGACAAAGACCTAAGGAAGATTAATATTCCAGAGGCTGAAGGTCACGGCGAGGTTGAGGGACCGCAACTAGAGAACCCAGACATAACCGAGCTACTCAAAACTAGACAAGTGAACATTGGCACAGAGGGAGAGCTAAAGTTTGCAAAGATTGGGGACTACTCGGATGATGTGACAGTAGATAAGGCCACCAAACTACTCCACGAATATCTTGATTTGTTCGCCGTGAAGTTTTCAGATCTGAAAGGGATAGTATGGGACCTAGGTGTCATGAAGAATCTCTTTGGAGTTGGATAAAATGCTTGCAGTAGGTATCATTGAACTAGTCGAGATGTCTAATTGGGTGAGCCCAATAGTAGTTCAGAAAAAGAAGCAGAAGGATGAAATAAGAATATGCATAGATCTTAGGAAGTTGAATGATGCCTGCGTGCATGATCCCTTCCCAACTTTGCTCACTGATGAGGTGCTGGATAATGTTGGCAGCTAAGAAGCATATTCTTTTACTGATGGGTTCTTGGGGTACCATCAGATCAAGATCACGTTGGAGGATAGGAGTAAGACGAACTTCACGACTGAATGGGGATGCTTCCAGTATACTGTGATTCCTTTTGGGTTGAACAATGCATCGACATCTTTTCATGCGTAGTCATTACGACGTTTAAGGACTTCATTCATAAATTTCCGGAGGTATAGTTTGATGATTGGATAGTGTTTGGATTGGTAAAGCGCCATGTGGGAAGTCTACGCTTGATGCTAGATACATGTCGGAGGTACCAGATCATGCTCAATCTAACAAAATGTTTGTTTTGTGTCCCTTTTAGGATCTTGCTGGTTCATGTGGTATGTAGACAAGGCTTGATGGTAGACACTGTGAAGATCACGATCATAATCAATTTGGAGGCGCCAAGGAGTGTGAAACAGCTGCGTGCAATTCTAGATCCCCAAGCCATAGCGCTGCCAGATGGAGAGCTAACTACAAAAGCATAAGCTGACAGGGCCACTATTAGTGCCCTCAAGAGTGTTGGGCTAAATTTGGTCACACTTCCAAGTGAAGCCCTTCACACCTTGCAAGACGGTGTGATCGCAGAACTTCGGGCTCGAGAACAACACATCTTGAACATTATTAGTGAGCAGAAGGTGAACAATGCTCAGTTGGCTATATAGAATAATTCAGCCATTGATATTCTTAAGGCCACCATGGAAAAGAATGAGCACATGACCAAGGTGGTGGCTTAGGCATGCAGGATTGTTCTAGAGCTAGATATTCCTGAAGATGCACCAGTGGATGTGAGAATTCCAAAGCTCACTGCTGGAGTGAGCAAAGTGAAAATAGAGTTGGCTAAGGTTCAATTTGAAATGAACCTTAATATTACAGAGCTCGAGTTGAGGACCCAGCCTCTGAATCCACTAGAGGTTAAATAGAAATGCACGACCACTGTCAAAGATGTAGTATCAGCTATAGATACCACAGTGAAGGGTTGCACTGCGCTCTTCGAGCAGTCGCTCGAAGTAGTCACCAGCCTATAGGAGGATCCCAATGTGTAGAGGATGGAAACATAGGCATGGGAGCTGCAATAGAGATATGATGAGGTTAAAGTGACAACACGCATCGTCACCATTACACAAAGGTTAGCGAAGCTGCATGAAGCAAAGGTGCTTAAAGAACAGGTGGATGCAGCTCAAAGCAAGGAGGTAGTACTGAAGGCCAGATTGGGGCCTTGGCTAGAGGAAGCCTATGTACTCACTACCTCCATTGAGAGGAAATTGGCCAATCTGCAGGTGACACAAAAGAAAATATAGGCAGACAATGCGAGGCTAGCGATGGAGTAGTTGGTCGAGTAGGAAAAGTAGGCAGCAACACAGTGCACCGCCAAAGTCACAGTGGTACAAGTGGAGCTAGGAGGTCATCATGACAAGATCTCCACACCAGCAGAGTAACTCGAGGGTGAGTCAATAGATTTGTGTTTGGGGCCTGTTGGGAATGGGTCCCCTAGGGTCAATTTTGGGGTTAAAATCCCAAGTTTTGGGGCTAAAAGCCCAATTTTTGTATAAAGAATGTAAAGCCTTTGCATTTTGTGGTCATGGAGCACGAAGATGTAAACAGTCAAAAAGGGTTTCCTCACTTATTTAAGATAGTTTGTGTCGGCTTGA
The DNA here is from genome assembly GCA_000404065.3 of Pinus taeda. Classification (NCBI taxonomy): domain Eukaryota; kingdom Viridiplantae; phylum Streptophyta; class Pinopsida; order Pinales; family Pinaceae; genus Pinus; species Pinus taeda. Next base: position 9,040 of record APFE030695471.1, on the reverse strand, counting down.
TGAGAAATGCCCTTGGTCCGCAAGCCATGGGAATGTATAAAAGGGAGTCTTAGAAGAGTCTAAGGCAACTTCTTAGTAGAGTTCTAAGTAAGTATTTGGGTCTGTCAGAGCTAAGAGTGAGAGTCTTACCGTAGGAAGAGACTCTGCAGCTGAGTATGCAGAGGCATAGGGTAGAAGTCCACAACTGAGTGCATGGACCCTTGTAGTTGTGTGCGTAGGGTAGTCAAAGTCTGTACTGGAAATATGGATTATCAATATAGAGAAGTATTTCAGAATTACCTGTGTATTTTACTTCTATTAATTACATGCGATTATGTTACGTTGAACACTGGGTTTATGTTTAATGCTATTGTGATGTGCGAATCTATATGTTTCTCTTTGTTATATGAATGCAAGTAAAGATATATGTTTACGCAAAGATAATCATAATTACATGTTAAGACTATATGAAACTAAGATAAACTGAGTAAATACAAAAGTAAGTGCAATTACAGAGGCATGTAAGTGCCTGATATATCTATTTAGGGTACAGGAAGGATAGTCATAGAATTTCGTAGAGGCTTCAAGGACGAATAAGAGAAGTACATTGATAAGCCCTAAAGGTCTTATTGATCTATGCGAAGGCATAGCGGAGGTCTAAAAGCGACATCGCTACCATCTCAGGGTGTGGAAACTTGGCTTCTGCATCCCCCCATACTGCTTCGGATGAGACTTCAATCCACGCTCCACGGATTGATGCCAAAAGGGCAAGTAGTGTAGGGATTTTCTTGGCTACTTAATGTTGAACCTGGATCAGGGACCATCAAGCCAATGGTATGAGCCAATGAGAGGCTTCCAAGTTTCATCCTCTAGTTCGATGGTTTCGGGCACATTTGATTGGTTTGTACTTTTTTGTGGTGGACCAATGAAGTGGTGCCACGTGGCCCAGTCATGGGTTGCCGCATGGCACTCCAAGAGAGACAAAAAATTTTGTATGGGCCGAACAAGCATCTGGGGGTTCGAACATAGGACTTCATGCCTAAAACACTAGCGCTCTACCATTGGGCTATACATTTTTTCTTACTAACCTATGGGTAGCACCCATATATAAAGTTTAATACAGGGGTTATCAGAGGATGGGGTCGGGTTGCTAGCCCCGACCCCCCATCATGTTGTTGTCATATGATCTTGGTGTGGAGGTTTGCATCTTGTAAAGGAGGGGATTGGTAATGGTTGTTGTCCCCCAGTCACCATTACATCATTGGACCACAGGCCAAAGGAGAAGGCATTAGGCGGAGGGGCTTGGGACCTTAAGTTGTCCCCTAGTCACCGCTCCATCAATATGACTCGATGCCAATGGAAAGGGGGCTGATGAGAAGGTAACCTGGTAATAGCCTCAGCCTGTGGGAACATGCTCTACCAAGTGACCATCGGTTCCAGAGTTAAGGTGCCAAGCAGAGGTGGTGAATAATGGGGACTAGCCCTAGGTTCTTTGGACCCTGACATGACCATGCGCTAGTGTTAATGGGGCTTGGTGGGAAGGGCAGGAATTTAAGCCTATCCCTTGGACCCATGGTGCCCATAAGACCACAAACCTAACATTTAAGGGCTAGACTAGTGGGGGTGAGCGTTAAGGCCAAGATATTGGCCCCATGTGGCCTATATGACCATAATTTTCAGAGTTAAGGGGTCATTGGGCAATTTAATGATCCTAAAAAATGCACCGATGGAGGGTGAATTTGTTAGTCAGTTAGCGGAATTTAGGGTGGAATTGTAGGACCATTAGAAATATGGTGTGATTTGTAGGATATTCAACTGTAAAAACTCATATGGGAGCTTAGGGAGCCATATCTTTTGGATTTTTTGGTCAAATTGAGCTCAGAAAGAGTGCACTTAAAGGTTTTTAGATGTTCTGAATCCATTGGTGACCTCTAATTTATTATTTGAGCACATTTAAAGAGACATTTGTATCAATCAGGGTTTGGAAGTAGTTCTGAAAGGTTTTTGGGCATGGAGAAGGCCTTGCTGGGGCATTCTGACCTTCAAAACTACTACAACAACTATAACTTGTAGGGTTCATCTCAGGTACACGTTTCTCATTATGTTATGTTGGGGGGGAGTTTTGTTTATGTGCTTCAATGTGGAATTGAAGTGCTTACATGCTCATTTTAGCTCATTTGAGTTGGAGTATGACATCTTTGTAGGATATGCTTTGTGTTGTTATTGTTTGTGAGAGTTCTTTACAGGAGAACATTACCTTGTAGGGGTAATAGCCACATTTTTACCATCAGCTAATTGTTTATGTACTCCATTTTTCTACTGAATAAATGAGTGGTCTAGCTATGTTGGTAGGCCCGAAGATGTAGCCCACAAGGGGTGAACTTCGTCAAATAATCTTTTTTTATCTCTTCATTATGCATGCATGAGTTATGTGTTGTTATGTTGCTCATGTTAAGTTACATGTGAAGACTAATTCATGGCTTGAAGAGACATTCGAAAAACATGTTTGTTTTAAGACCAATTTTATCTTGTAAAGCGTCAACATGGTCCTATTTTATTTTTTGGAAAAGAGGAAGAAAACAACTACTCCAAAGTTAGATCAATATGAGATCAGAGGTTGGCATTGTGTTTTAGACAGTGCTATAACATTCCTCAACCAATTGGCCTCCTTGTAAACATGCCCAACTATATGTACATATTTTTTTGTGTTCCCTACTAAAATCAAGTTGAAAGATGGGTTGGAAGTCGGACTTGTCATTTGAATGGTCCCTCTAGACACTCTCGACTATTGACAGTCCCCGACCAAATCGGCTTCATCTACAATATTGCGTGGAAGTATCCGAAATCAATTTTGTTTTAAATTTGGAAATTATTTATTTAAATTACAATTTTAGAGAATGGATATATATATATATATATATATATATATATATATATATATATATATATATATAATATATATATATATATATATATATATATATATATATTATATATATATTATGTATATTATTAATGGTTATTTTTTACTTATATATATATTTAATTTTAAGTGATGTATAGTTAGAAACATATTATTATTTTTATTAATGGTTTTTGTAAATCATGATGCTTTTCTTGATATTCAATGAACAAATGTTATTGGTAAAAAAATATAAAAAAGTAAAGATCGATTTGATTAATAAAATTATGGAGTTAGGGATACAAATTGCTAATATAGATTATTCTATCTAGGTGTTGTATGTATATAGATCACGCATTCGTTTAATGTCTTCATAATATTAATGATGGGCCTTTGAAATATATATTTTTAGGACTCAATAAAGTAATTTCCATATTAGCTGAGAAATATTTGACTCTACATGTGCTTTTTATTTTATAGGTATGGGATTATAATGTTTAGGATGTTCTAAACATTTGTGCAATTTTGAATTTTCTCTAAATTTCAAGTGTTGAATTTTTTTATCTAGATGGAGAAAGATCCAAAACTTGATAGATTTTTTTAAAAACTTAAATGAGCTTTATTGTTATCCATTAATTTTGGATTAAATTACATGTTACTTATGGCTAGATGGCAAGTTAAACTTTTAAATAATTTTTGAATTATGGAATATATTAACGTTTTATGTAACAATTATGTGCTCTCTTTCTTTTTCAAAACAAGTGGAAAGCAATAAAAAGACAAATGGGAACTAGAAGGGATTAAAGAACGTTAAAACATTTGTTATTTGCAATTGTGGTGTTTAATACTATTTAATGTCTAAACACCTAAAGACAATTATAAGAGTTTTCAAATACTTTTAGATACTTAGATTTTACTTTTTTGGCAAATTGAAATTTGGTATGATTTGAAGTACAATGTCTAATCTGCTTACAATTGAACGTCTTTGACTAATAAAATTAGTTTTTAAAACAATTTTTCCAGGTATTATTTATTGTAGTTAATACTAACAAGCCTTTAAAGAGTGGTATTATTTACATTTTAGAATCATTATTTGACTTGATGATACACTGGATTTAGGTGATGTTTTCTAGTTTGGGTGGAATCTGCTATAGAACAATGTTATGCAATTGTGAATGATTTTGAGTGATGGAATGTGTAGTTCTGGAATCCTCAAATTCGTTGCAACAACTTATAAAAGAGAAGGAGACTGATAATTAGAAATTTCTTTCTACAAATAAATCAGATAAGAGGAAAAACAATGAGCAGTTTAATAAAATTTCTGTGGCAGGTGGATTAGTTGCAGTTTTAATTGGTGCAAATGTTTATGTTGTTGCATGCGATATCTTTTGTTGGAGAGGTAAATCCCCTCTACGGATAGAGGCGATCCCTACTAGCCCAAAAGGGGTCTAGCAACAATCAATCAATGCTACTCTGCAAGTTCCTAGTTGCAATTAACAAGTGGGTAAAGAAAACCTACTTGGATTCCAGCGCTATGTTTGATGAAGAGATGATCCTCTTGCTCCTTCGCTCCAGCCGATCAAAATCCTCCACTATCCTTGTGGGCGGACACCTGCACAAGCAAAGAGAGAGAAAACACAAGCGTAAAATCTACTAAAAGCAACCATACATCAGTTAGAAAGGATGTAATTCACATTAATCATTCATAAGACACATGAGAATGGAACCATAACAGTAGTCATCTATCTTTATTAATCAGAAATAGAGTAAGGTACAACCAAGGTTCTGACACTGAGTCCTTCTCTAGAGGGTCCAGCCAGCATGTCTCATAAGCATTCACCTTTGAAGTAGATCTCCCAAGTCAAAGAGGTCTCTCTTTCACATACAAGGCAACAAACTCATAACCTTCCTTAAGCTCTATAGCAATCCTGACACAAGACACCAAATGCCTATAAAGAGCAGCACTAATGCACTAAGAATTCCTCTATGTCAAAGTCTATATCTTCCAAACTAGCTGCTCATGGAAATGGTGGAGGCTTATATAGGAGAAGGAGGCTCCATGAATAGTGAAAGGATGAGATTTCCCCCAAGAAGAGTGGGTTGTCAGGCGAACAGACATGCCTTAGAAAGGATGGCGACCTTTACCAAGCTAACAACCAGTTCTAGATTCATCTGGAAGGCTGGCTATTAGAACAAACTCGCCCAAACAGGATCAGCGCGGGTGCAAAACTGGGCTGGCGCGCTGGCATCGCATCTCAATTACAAAAGAGGTCTGGTCAGCGCGATTCTACACAAGCAGAGGGTGCGCTGCTTATGAAATTAGACCAGCGCGGAAAATTCGTGTGCTTCCACGCTGGCAGCGCACCAGTTACACTGTCATCCGCCCGTCATCGCGGTTATTTTAATAACAGTCGCGATGACCCAATAAACTTTAGGCAAAGAGGGTTTTTAGCCATTTCAGAGAGCATGAGCATGGTGGATGTGATTTTATGACACAGTAGGGAGACTAACAAGGAGACAGTGACATTTTACTGTGTAACCGATGCCCCCTAAAGCATGAAGCCCGAGCGAGTGGGAGGGGTGAAATTCTTTACAAGACTGTTGGACCGGAACACCACTAGGAAGAACCTACAGGTAGATACAACTGATATTTCAATTACATGTAGTCTAGGCATGGGCGCAGCCATCCAAAAGACATATGAAGAAGGTCGATGGCGTGGACGCAGCCACCCAGCTGAAGAGACCATGATAATAAGAGGTATGGTCGCAGCCATCCTAAAAGACTCAGGTATGGGTGCAGCCATCCATCAATGAGTCATGTAATAATGATCACAAAATCGCAACCTGACCTACAATGGACTAGGACCAGGGTCTTGCGCTCCATCCAAACCCGAACAAAGTACAAGTTCAAACATGTGAATACAGGAGTCGAAGTCGAACATGCTTGAACATCGTCTGATTACCAACCAATGATGAAAGTTGTTAACAGACGCGAGAGGGGCCACCAATAATGACGATGGTCCTCAAGGTACTATAGGTACAATCCATGACGTGCGAATGAATGAGCCGGTGTCGAACACCCGTAGAGTCATCCGATCGGAGGCCAATGATGAAAACCTCACGTCGAACACAAAGAACCTGCCATTGAGGCATGCAGGCTCTAAGGTACCAAAAGGGAGTACCTCGGTCACTTTGCTGGATAATGAGCTGAAGTCGATAGGAAGTGATCTTGTCGAAGGTGGGCCATTATGTTTCCCACATCATCGACATGAGATGGAAAGAGATAATATGTTTGGTGTGGAATATCAGGGGGAGGTTATACTTGCAGAGGCCAACTTCTCTTGAACATATCGGCGGCACAAGACGGATTTGGCAGTATTTGAGGTCAAGTGATCAGAGGTCATGATGACAGGACAATGAGCAGATGAATGGTCAAATAGGATAACCCAAACCCATGGAGGAAAATGTGAAATGAGATGAGATGTCCCCACCCAGACACGAATGCAAACAGTGCCATGTTCAAGAGCGACATACTGCCGATGACAACGATTATGATTCCTTTATTTCCCCCACCATTTCTGGCGAGTACCCCGGTTATTTTTGGATGAAAAGCTTGACGGGGATAGCATATGCTTGAAGAGGCATCATTTTGACGGAGTCCGATGTCATTAAGTTTTAACGAGTCTGACAAAGGAAGAACTCGGCGTCTTTTCATGTTTAGAGAGTTTGAAAAGACAGCTAAAAAGAAAAACTCCAGGGGGGTGCTTTTTCATAAAGTTGTGTCTCTCGAGCCCGAAAAAGTATAAAACGATGCCCGAAAGAACCGCCCGATCATTACGACCGAGGAGTACTTTTCGTAAATAGTGATTTTGACCCGAAAAAGTAAAAAAGCGGTCAGAAGCACGTCGTTTTAGAACCGATAACGAGTGCGAAACGACAAACACCCGACAATCTTTGTTGGTTTAAACGGTCAAAAAAAGAGCTTTAAAAGCGACTGCCTCTCGTTCCCTTTAACGAGCTGAAAGGAGGCTCGGCTATATTTTCTTGTTTTATGTCAGAAAAGAGCTTAATGAAGACATTTTTGGGACCAAGTGTTTATAAGTCCACCGTGACTTCGTCGATTCCGAGGACCTGCACAAGGAAAAAACACCCGCGTAAACCCATTCGATATGTCAAAAAACATAATAAAACATGCATCAAGGCATAATATAGTGACATCAGGATTAAATTCATGGCAAAATATGGCAAAAAACCCGCATTCATAAAAACTATAGTCAAATTAGGAATTTTTTACCATAAATAGGGAGGTGAAAAAATCATTTTTACCATTTTACCATTTGAGTTTTGGAGAACGTTGGAGAACTACAAAGTTGACGGAGCGAATTCTTCATCATCCGGACGCCGATCTTCTGACAGCTGATTCCAGGTAGGTCCCTCTTGCCTTACGCTTCATTTTGATTCTATTTTCAAGCAATTTCACCATAAGATTTGGCTATTTGGCCAAATTTTTTGAGCGTAGGTGCACTCTTGGTCAGCGCGGATTCGCCCATCGGGTCCGTGCTGACCGATTTTACTAGCACACACCACTTTCCGGGTCAGCGCGAAAAACCCGTGTCCTTCCGCGCTGACCCAGAGAAAAATACTCAGGCCGCCATTTCCAGCGCGACTGTTTTAGAAATAGTCACGCTGGTGCCGCGAAGATTGGTTTTTAATAATTAAATGGACAGTTTTGAAATGCAGGAAACCTAATGATTTTTGGGTGATCTTGCAGGACATAATGGCCTTTGTATGGCAAGAGAGGGCCCATGATAATGAAGATATAGCCGCTTTTGCTGATGTCGGATGCCGAGATGCAATGCAGGCATGCGGATTGCTCAAATTTTTTCTTACTCCGCGCTTGAGGGCTCAGCCAGACCTCTTAGAACTTCTGATCAGAGCCTGGAATCCAGTAGATGGGAAATTTACCATCCGAGGCCGTGACATAGAGTTCGACTCCTCGGACATTTATTTTTGACTGGATTGTCTCGCCGAGGCGTGATGCCCATCTTGGAGGGGCAGCGACCTAGCGGTGAGACGCTCGATCAGTTGATGGCCCGTGTATGCCCACAGGCGGTCAAGACATGGAGCGGGAAAGCAAGCATCCCATCAATGGGTGCTGGACCACACGGCGACATAGTCCTTCGCACTATACTCTTCTTAGTGACACGGGTAGCAGGCAGCCTGGCCAACCACGAGGCCTCAAAGGCCAACTTGTTATTAGCTCTCGAGTGCTTACAGCCCATGATCTTCAACTGGGCAGCAGCTGTGACCAACAGCATGAAGAGACAGTTGAGTAACTACCGACGGGGAGAGTCGAAACAGTTCGCTATGGATCGCTCTTGCTTCCACTCATGTTCGAGCGGGTGCCGGCCCTTCGGCTGCAAACCATGGTGGTAGACCCTCCTAACAACGCACGAGAGACGAGGGCCACCAAATGTGCCCGGGTCATGCCACGTGGGGGTGGCGGTCGCTCAGTGTCGTGGGCGACTTTTTCCGAGAGTGGCTAGATTGCCAGGTTATCTTCGTCGAGGACTGGCCATACGCCGGTATCGACTTCCGTGGTGATCCCGACATGCCGTTGCCTGCGGGAGAGCAATGGGACGATGGAGGTAAACACTTCTTTTTGATTTTTTTCATCTTTATAATGTTTTTTCATTTTTTCATGTACATGTCCTAATAAACGCTATGTTGTGCAGATGTGGGACCCGTGAGACCCCTTGGCCTAGCCTCAGACGCACGGAGAGAGGGGCAAGGCGCTGCCATCTTGGCCTTCGCTCCTGCAGGAGGCGACCAGACAGAGACCGTGGTGCACAATCTTGAGGGCTTACTGGCAGGAGTCCCAGATTACCAGGGGATCGAGGAGGTCCCCCTAGCTGCAAAGATCCATACAGTGGGTGTGGAACCCAGGATGCACCGCCTTTTGAGGCGGGTGGCACGAGCGGTGGCATGCTACAGAGAGCATAACCCACCACAGTAGACACCTAGGTTTTATTTTCCACTGCTGTTTTTTGAGAGACATACGTCTCAGATGTACTGAGGATGTCGGATTTATTGAGACATGTACACTTATTTTTGAGCGCCTTAGTGCGCCACACGACATATATATATATATATATATAT
>APFE030695454.1:0-11103 GCA_000404065.3 Pinus taeda | reverse complement strand
CAATCCAACATAAGGGGAACTTCCTTGGTAGATCTTAGGTATATTATGGCCCAATCAAACCAAGTCAATATCCCCTTCTACCTTCTGCTTCTCTCACCACCAATCAAGGGGATCAAATAATTAGGTTCTATGGTGGATTCGAATGTAGTTTCTATATTTGAGTTCAAAGGGTCCTATGTGTTTTCCAAAGGTTTAGGTAAACCAATACGAGCTAAATAAAGTTTCCCAAACACACACAATGAAGAAACTAAGCAATGTTGTAGTAAACTAGCTTGTAAAATGAGAACTTGCATCAATACACCAGTTTACAACAACAACAATAAACAACCACACAATATATTATAATAAAGTGGAAAATAAACACCACGATAAGAGTAAAATAGAGACTTAATTACAACAAATTTTATATGGTAGAAGAGCATGCAACAACAATAAAAAACCTAAATGTTAGCCTTAGAAAGTGGATGAAAAGTGCTTTTAAAATGACACATTGTGTTTTATAACATATTTCAAACACCTTTCCAACCCTAAGGCTAAGACACTAAAGTTCTTTGATATTGAAAATGAAATATTTTGCTATAACTCAACCATAAATCACCCGAAAACATAAAAGATAATTATTTAAAGGAAATAAAGATTGGAACAAAGAGAAGACTATTGACTTTCACAATTTAGGCCATATGGAGTCAAGGATCAACATTCTTGAAGAGGATTGGAGTAGACATAGGTTCAAAGGATGGTGGAAGTCCAATCACTTACCCTATATATTTGACTTAATATTCCTCAAACTTCAAGAATAAGATGAGGGAAAGAGCCGATTTACACTTTCCTCAAAGTGTTGGCAGAAGGGTTTGTTTAAGAGGGATAATGAAAATTAAAATACCATTTCCACTTGCTTGATACATAATAAAATCACCCTTAAACAATAACCAAGATAAAAAGAGTCCACTTACTAGGTTTATCATGCATGCATATAATATTCACTAATATCTATCCAAGAAGGTTTCTTTATTCAGGCATCCATAACAACCTAGAGAGAGAGAGAGAAAGAGAGTAATACTTAAGAGAGGTATGTCTCCACAATGTACAATGTCTCAAATGAGCTAAGCGATCCCCTATTTATGAGGACTAAGCACTTTACCTATCTAGGATAATAATTCACTAAAAGCACCTAAAAACGTAGTAATCCATGATATAAAGTATACAGGTCTCATGCAAACCCTTGAAAATACATCAAAAATGAAGATACAATGCTAAAACATAAAAATATCCTCCAAAAATGCCACATGTATGGGTGTAAAAGCGTCATAAAGGTGATGCCATCTCCTAGGGGGTGTAAAGGCTCCAAAAGTCATGCCTCTTCCCAAAAGGAACAATGCATAATCAAAAGGTAATGTCTCATCATCAAAGATTCATGTCAGATCACCAAAATATGCCCGCTCCTCATCAAATGTGCTAGATTAACTCAAGAAAGTGACCCATCAAGTGTGACTTCGTATCATAAGTCTAGCATCCTAGCTCTAAGAGACAACAACCATGGTCCAATGTGTGGAGCACTGAATCAATAAACATGCCAAGTACTCCTAAGGTTCAATACTCATCATTGGGGCTCTAATGTCCACCATCAAGTCCAATTCCCTCCAAAGGGCACACAACACAATCCATGAAGTTTCAGAGAAGTATAATTAATTCCATCCAAAGGACAATGTATATGTATGCGATATCATCAAGCATGCCTCAAAGAGTAAAGTAAGATCAAGCCACATGCATACAATTGTCAATTTAACATAAAAAGTGAATCATATGTAATGAAAAATTCCATGTAAATAGATCAAATTTGGTATCTTCTTCAAACATCACACTAGCTTGTGATCTTATGCAAAGTTCCAAATTTAAGTGTGGGAGGGTCATCAACTACCCTTATTAGGTGCTCCCAAACAATAATGAAAATAAATGGATGTAAGGGGAGGAACAATTCCTAGGTCAACCCTTCAATTGATAGGTGTATGTGGTCAGTGATATGGTTAAGGGTAAACTTCATGAGCAGTGTCATAGTCTTATACAAGGGCTATGTAAGATCATCATCAATGAGCACGTTTGTAGAGGGAGTACTTTTGTGCTTGAATTACCCTTTCCTCGACACTATGTCTTTCCACCCCTTATTAATTGCTTTACTTTTCTTTGATTAACTTGTTTTGAAAGCTTCATTCATTTTCTTTTGAATCCCCTTTTTGATATATTTAGTTCATTGCTCATAGCGATTGGATATTCTTTAAGTCCTTTTTACTTTGATATATCATGATATGCATAGGACTAGAGTTGATGGCCGTAAATGAGGGGGTGGAGCTCAAGCTAACTTTGAATTTTAGCTATGATTCCTCCCTTGTCTTTATTTTTCATTTTAGCATTTAACACATGATCTTTTATTCCTTATTGTAGTAGCATTAACCTTTGGGCATTTCCAAGCCCCTTATTCTCATAGGATGAGACAAACAAGGAATTGGTATGAGTGGCTGATGACAACCAACTCAAAAGAAAAAATAACAAAGAAAGGAATAAGTGGAAAGTGTCAAGTATGTAGGGATATGGAAATACTATCTCTATCAAGGCCTACTATTTGTGCCTGCCCCTAGAGTGGTTACACTTGAGTAGGGGGAATTGATGACCAATGAGGTGAAATAATGTAACAAGAATAACTTCCAAGTATTATGATTCATGATCTAACTTTAACCCATGATCCCTACTTAAATTCATAATACATTAAATTTAAACACTTTGTACAAAACAATGGCTAATGTACCTCATGTGTGTTAAGCTACCATTATTATATGAGTATGATGATTAAGTGAGTGAGATGAACAAGTTGAGGGGCTACCATTCATGGAAAATTGAAGGACATGTGAGGTTGCTGGTTGGAAATATGCATCATGGGATACAAATTTTCTCCTATGGTTACTCATGTACGTAGATGGGAAATAAGTCTTAGTCTTTGACCCTTATAGTGAAACCTTGTTAATTTAGTAGATGTGAGATATATTGCCAAGTTTACCACTCAATTTTTGGAGGTAGTTGTGCTTGGTAATAATAGGCAACTCAATTTTTTGCCTATGAATCTATGGGAAGAGCTCCTTGTGAACATCATAATTAAATGGGGTTCAAAGATGCATGTACAAAAAATAACCTACCAGTAATTGTCTTTCAAATGATTAGATTTGAAATATTTGTCAAAAGTGATTGCAAATAAGCTTAAAGGCATCTTATTAAAGATAGTTTTAGTTAATTAGTTTGGGTTTCTTTTTTATAAGCAAATCCTTGTTGTCATGAGTTCAACTAAATAATAGTTCATTTAATCAATTCCTCATCAAACCCTGCTATTTTCATTAAAAAATGATTTAAAATATCTTATGATAAAGGTAGTTAGTTTTGCATTAGGCGGTTACCATTACAAATTAGTGTGAATATGACTTCAGTTAATTGGATAATGAGGTGTATCTCACCAACCACCTTAACTATCTTGATCAATGGATCTCCCTTGTCTTTATATTGGGCATATCAAGAGATTAGAGAAGGATGCTTGTTATCCCATTTCTTTCTAGTAGTTTTTGAAGGTCTTAATAGTTTGATTTCTTTGCAAAAGGGAGAGGAAAAATTAGAGCCTTAAAGATGTCAAATCCATTACTCCTCTATCATCTTCTCTTTATGGATGCTATCTTTCTTTTTAATCATGGTTCCATAAATGAACTTGTTCACTTGAAGAAATATTTTTGAGATTCATTGTAATTCCACAAGGATGGAAGCGAATATAGCTAAATATTCTATGATCCATAGTAGGTTAGAAGAAGGACTGGAAAGTGGGTTCAACTCTTCCCTAAGTAGAATAACACTTTGGATAAAAGAGTTAATATATGCATATGAGATTTGGTTGTGCTTCTAAAATAAAATAAATGTAAGGATTACATATGGTGTTAAAGATGGCTTTCCAATGGCGGAAAGCGTTGGTATTGTTTAAGTTAACGCTTGAAAGCATACTAATGTCTTAGATTTCCAATGTTGATATCCCTAAAAGGATTCTTAACAAAATTAGGAAAACGTTCTTAAGTTTCTTATGGATCGAGAAAAAGTATTACAAAGGGATACCCTTGGTAAAGTGGAAAAATATTACTAATCCAAAAGAAGATGGAGGATGGGGGTTGAAATGTATCTATGCTTTTAGTCCATCCTTAGCTACTGATAGTATTTGGAGACTTATTTTCAATGATAGTTTGTGGGGAAGGATCATGAAGAATAAATATTTAAGAGTTGGATATGACATAGATTGGCTAAGGTTGGACACGGCGGTGGATAAGAGGCCATCAAACGTTTGGAAAGCCATGATCAGAGTTGCTCCTTTAGTGAGAAAATGGATTGCTTGAGATAATATGAATGGTAGAAAATTTAGGGTTGGTAAGGACTCATGGATGGGATGTTGTGAAAACTCCACATTTTTTGCTCCTTTAATTCTCAAAATACATGATCAAGTTATTCACAACTTATTAGAAGCTACAAGTCCAAGTATAGAATGGAGTCAAGAATGGAAATCAATTTCCTTTTTAGATATAGAAGTGGTCATGGTTGACAGATGGGATGAATATGTGTTATTATTGAAACATAGTTCTTGTAGATTATGAAGATGAACTCAAATGGTGTAAAAATAAAGCTTCAAGAGTTGTGTTGTGACTGTAAAGGCATGATACCAAGCAAGCAAAGAAGAAGTGATGTGGGATAAGGCCTAATGATGGAAGGCAACTGAGAAACTAGATAACCCTTTGAAGATTAGAATATTCATTGGGTCGACCATAACAAAAAAGATGCTAACTTGGGTTGAAGGATGAAGCATAGTTGGTAAGGCCCTAGTTGGTGATTATTTTGTAAATTAGACATTGAATCGATTAATAATCTGTTTGTTCATTTCCCTTCTTAGTTTTCAGTATAGTAAGAAGTTCTCTAAGGCATCAATGGTATTAATAAGTGGAATATAACGAGTCTAATGGCCTCCTTTAGAATCAATATTACAATATGTCTTTGTCATGTTATATATCACTACCTTGCTTTATGTTCTTGGTCCTTTTGTTGTCAATACATAAAGTGATTTTTGAAGGAAGGAGTTTTCATTTGGGTCGGTGCCATATAGGATTAAGGTGTGTTTTGAAGGACACTAAAAGCCTCATTATGAAAAGCCACCAAGATCCCAAAATATATTGTTATTAACTAAGAAATAACTTGGGGATTCTTTGATGGTCCAAACAAAGGATCCCTACATAGTTATAGTGTTGGTGCTCTTTTTTTTTTTTGAATTTCAATCACAAGTTCTTTTTTAAATATGGTGCTAGTAGTAGCTCAAATAATATAGTTGAGTTCTTTGCACTTTCAATTCTATATAAAACAACCAAGATAAATGACTTAGAAAGCTTCAAGTTCTTTGGAACTCAAATTTAAATTTTAAATAGGAAAATGGACGAAATCTAATTGAAAATTTGGCTCTAAATTCTAGAAAGAATAGAATCTTGGAGGTAAGAAATCATTTTGAAGTCATCTCCTTCATCCATATTTATTTAGAAGCTAATTCTTAAGAATATAAGTTGTCTAAGGAATCCATATCTTTGCAGGAAGGTTTCTTTGAAGAGTTATAATTTATAGACATCATATTAGTTGTTGAATATTTAAAGTCTATTTTTAAACTACTCTTCTGTATTGTCCCATGTCTGGGTTGGGAGATTTATCTAAAGGATTTGATTGGTTATAGATTCAAGGATAGATAGTAAACATGTTATTAAGGAGTTTATGTACCCCTGTGGTTAATTGTGCCCTTTATAGAAAAGGATTATAATAATTCAATGACTAGACTATCCAAGGTAGCCTCACCACCTCTTTTTGAGCCTTATAGGCATGACTATGTATATTTTGATTTCTCATTATGAATAATCAAATACAATATTTTTTCTTGGATTAAAATACCTCAAAATATTAAAAGATTTATAATGTTGTTTTGATAGGAAATTCATACTCCCTGGGAACCCTAACTCTCTCATACCTAGTAAAATTACTTAAGAACCCTATCATATATAATCCAAGTTCTAATTATGAATAAGTAATTCATTTTGGACAATGTATTCCAAACGAAGTTGAAAAATTCAATTCAAGTATTGTTGAGACATAGAGATAATGACTTGAAGCAATATCTCATTCAACATATTGATGAAAATGATCTAATATTCTCTACACCTTTTGTTACTTTCATTATATTTTAAGATGGGAAGTTTTTAAAAAATCCTCTACTATTTTTGTTGCTTTCATTATCTTTGAAGAGGATGTGTCAAAATTTTCATTATCTTTGGAGAGAATACAACAAAATTAAAATTCTTTATCTTTGAAAAAAATGTAATAAAGTTCAAAATGTGTAAATATCTTTAATTTATCTCTAATATTAAGAATTATTCATAAGTATCTTTTTTATACATCACACAAGTTGTTGGTATTATTATTATTATTATTATTTGATATGTGATGATAATAGATATATGACATATAAAAAAACGTTGGGTGCGTAACAAGAACCTATGATATTACATCTATTTACATGGAACATATAGCGAAACAATTTTTATTGTATTTTATTTTCTTTGTTTTATTTATTAATGGGCCAACGTGGGATGCATGCCTGTTAAATTCATTTATGTTAAATTTAGTGAATAAAAATGAAGATATAGAGAATGTTTAAAGCCAATTTTGATTTAATATTATTTTGTAATTGATAATGAAAAAAATAAAAATTCTTCCTCAGATATGCCATATGAAGTGTACCTAACATAAAATACTTATAATTCCCATTGAAGGGTGTAACCTCAATTCTAGATTTTAATGTCTTCATTAATATATTGATGGCGTAAGTGGAAACTTACTATAACTTTTACATCCATTAAATGTATGTATCTCTAATTATAGATTTTAATGGATTTGGATGCAGTAAAATAACATTTATGTTAGGAAGAGGCTAGCTAACCACAACAAATGTTTGATATTCACAAGTGAGGAGGCTCGCTAACCATGGAAAATAACTAATATTCACCAGTCTTAAGGACAAAAGAGTTAGTGAGCTTATCATTAAAAATAATGAATGTTGTTTTTTAAAATAATGTATTTTTAATGAATGTTGTTGTTTAAAATAATGTAGAACAATTTGAAACATTGTCTCTTCTACAAATTTAAACCTTTTTTGGATGCATATCCATAAGCAAGATATAGATAGACTTGTGAATTCTCATGGAGTGAATGGCTAAGAAAGTTTGAGCACTTATAACCTCTTAATGCTAATAACTAGGGGAGCATCTAATACTTTATCCATGTGAATTAAATAGCTTAAAAACCAACAAAAATAATTTTTTTCACACGAAGACCGTGTTCATTAAGTTCAAACATGGGAGATCTTCATTAAAGTTTCTTTTCTTAACTAATAAAGTCCAAATCTTGCACAAACAATGGCACAAATGTTTAATGGAATTTTTTGACGAAGGGTTTCATTTTTGGTAAATTTAATTCTTGAGTTGGTACAATTCATGAATTTTTTTTCCATTACAGTGATGGAAAATATACACAAACACTATTTGGCAGTACCTATTGTACCTATGTCAACCTTTGGACTCAAAGCATTCTTGATACATCTACTTTCATTTGTTGTTATCTATCCAGTAAATGTTGGTGGTGGTGCATGGCTACATTTGTCATTTCATTAAAACCCTCGAATAATATATATAATTACCAATAAATGGCACAATGTATACAAATACCTACAACAATCTTATGAATTTCCAATTAACAGTAAGAACCCAAATAAATGACAATATTTTCAACTAAGCAAGTAATATTGTGAAAACCAAAATTCTCTAATGAGGTCAAATACAATATTCTCTTTCAACAACACGAAGATCCATATTATGAAAACACATTTTTTTGTTTCTAGCAAAAATATTTTAAAAATGTTGCACTACATTATTAATAATCAATTGATTTACTTACAATTATTTGCAGGTTCTTAGTTTAAGAGGGAGTGCCTATTGATGCGCCAATGCTAAAAATTTCTTATAAGATATCATAAATCAATTAGCCATCTTATAATGGCTTTAATTATCTTATTTTTATTTTGTAGGCATGAAGAAAAATCAAATTTCATATGATATAACACTATTAATTTATATATTGCAAGTTTCCAACTATAGAAATTAATTTAGGTGACATTGGTTGTGAACTATAGGTGGTTATCTATGAATAAATCATTACAATTTAGATTTTTGAATAAGATGCATCCCACCCAGGAAAAAAATACAATGGTAATGTCTAGGAGGTGCAAGATATAAATTCATGAAGCGAATTGATAAGATTCAATAACCCTTTATGGATAAGAAACTATGATTTTTTAGATTTTTTTTTTGTTTTGTTTTTTTTTTTAATGAAGTAATGCTTATTCACTATTACAAATGCCAATGTAATGTGAAGGCCACTAACTAGTAATTAAACCAAAGTAAAATACGTTTTCTCTCTGTGAACAACAAAAATCGCTAAATCCATAGATGAGGATGCTCTCTAATTGCATAAAATTGCAAGAAGTATAATACTACAATAAATTTGCACTTTAGACCAAATTCAGTATCCTCTCTCTCCTAGTTTTTTAGTAGTGGTGATCATAGGAATCAATGCAAGGCATAACCACAATTGGTGAAAACCACCATCTCTTGGAAAATATTTTATATAATGAACAAGCTTAAAGCTGCTATGAATAATTGGAAAAATCAACCAACAAATCAATTACTTGAAGTAAACTTTGAACACTACTTAAAAGGATAATAAATAAAACTAGAGGATAGATGGAACACTGTTTATTTTGATGAATGAACTGCTTCTAAACAAAAAATTCTTGGCCAAACATTATTGAAACCCAAAATACAATATCAAGAGCCCCTTAATTACTCATGGAAACAACTACTACAAATTTACTTCTTGCCTGGACACTCATGAAGGTTAAGAAGGACATCCAAGAAATGTGGGGCAAGTGACAAAGAAAGCTAGACATCATATGGTAGATGAAGGAGAAGTAGTACTTACATGAACATTGTGAATAATTGCTTTAATTCACATACAACATCTATAATCTCAAGTATGTGATAGTCCGAGAACAATCAATGGACATTAAACATTGTGCCTTATAATAAGGATGAAGATGGTAGAGACTCATTTATGCTCGAAGTTTAATGGTTTGGATTTCTTAAACAGTGATATGTTCCCTTTATCCCATGATAAAAGAACCTATCAACCTAAAATCTACATCATATTTCCTATGTCATATTTGTTTTATATTTGAATTTAGTTGACTTAAATTTCTAATATTTTGAGCAATGGAAGAAATATCCTTTTAAATAGCTATTCATATTTACATCAATATTTGTGTTTTTTTTCAGTACATCAATATTTGTGTTACTAATTATGTTATTATTTGTACCTTATTTTTTCATTTATATTTATATTTATATTTATAATTTAATATATAATCAAAATTGCAATTCAAATCTTAACTTATATCATAACTCAACACTCGATGTAAATGAAAAAAAAAGACATGATACAAAATAATGAAAAAATGTTATAATTTTTTTGAAAACATGATGTAATTTGGAACTCAAATGTAATGAAAAACCTCAAAGCATAATGCAAATGGTATCTCAAAGTTCAAGGTAAATTATTACACAAAACTGAGTGAAATTACTTAAAAACACATCATAAAGTATGATTTACTAATTGATGCAAATATACACATGCTATGTGCACACAAACAACAATGGAGACACACACAATAATGCAAAATGAATGAAGAATATTGTAGATCGACGTATGTTGTAGAATTTTCATTCATGAGATTATATAATAACAAATAACATCTAAAAATGAAATGATTTAATAATTATATAAAGTAGGGTTTATCTTTCAAAACCCTTTGGGTATTTTGGATATCAAAACTCAGATTTGGGATAATATTTGATTATCTCCTTTGAAATCATAACATTGTTATGAGGATAAAGCCTCAAAGTTACTCAGAGCCTAACAATAAGATGGGAACTTGTTATCCCTTTCCCGTGGTTTTAAATTCCATAGGGGACTTCTTTGGCCTGCTGTGATAAGGTTCAAGAAGTATGCTCCCCCACCCTTGTGCAGTCTCAACTCTTGCTAAGTCATAAATTATTGATATATCTGGCTTATGGGTTATTGTATATACACTTGGTGTTATAGTGGTAGCCTCTAGGATTGAACTTAGGCTTTGCTCAACTTACTCCAACGAGTTATCGATTCACCATGGTTTAAAAAAAAGGAAAAAAAGAAGAAAAAAAAAGAGAAAAGAAAAGAAAAAGAAAATAGCAAAACTTTCAACTTCAAATATAAAAGGCCTTTGGTTAATGAAATATCGTTGATTTTACTTGTTCATTACGATGTTATAAATGAGTGTGTTTTAGGCACAAAAAAGGTCGTGAGTGAGGATAGATCAAGCTCTATGGGAGAATGATCAAAAGAGATATATTCCAAAAGATATAAAGTTGAACCTTTATGATCATAAAGTTTAACGAGAGGTTCAAAAAATAAGGTATACCTACATAAACACCTTTAGACAATCATTCACATAAAAATAAATATAGTACACTATTGTTTTACAAGGTTAAAGATCGTTAGAGAGGGGAAACAATCGACATCACTAAAGGTAATTTATTAAGCAAGACAAGTAGAGTACATGAATCTCTCACTTTTGAGCATCAATAAGTTGCTCTCCATGCTTTTTAAATATTTATCATAGACCAATCACTATAGCATATTTTTTAGTGGTGAAGTTTTTCTAATTAACTATTTTTTGGCCTTTGCCATTTTATCCTAAAAAATTCTATCTCTTTTTTTTTTCTTATACATATAATATGCTTATATTGATAATATATGCCAAATTTACAACCTTTAATTATAAATTGGATGTTTTGTATTGAATAATTGTGTGCACACATGTGTGTATGTGTTTACAATTCCCCTTATTATGAG
>APFE030695449.1:0-10166 GCA_000404065.3 Pinus taeda | reverse complement strand
CCCTGGATTGGGGAGTGGCATGCATGCAAGACATCAACGACGATATGGGCATAACGTTCAGTCTATTAAGACATTTTCACCATCACTCGCTCTGTTTTTCGACATTGGAAGGTTACATGACCAAATTCCCAGTTTGCGGAAACGTGCTTTAGTGGGATGTTGGCATTTCTCTGTGTGGAGTGACAGTGATATGAAGAAAATGAGTAGAATTAAAGTGGAAGTCTAATCTGGGATATTTGTCGACGGTGGTGAGGCTACTCCATAGTTGGCATAGTTTTCATTTCCTCTACTAGGAGGACCTGCAAAAGGTAAAAAAAATTCCATGGATTGATGGGCGCAGTTTCTTGGAATTACGCTCTTTGTTTAGTAGCTTCAATTCTCTTAACAATAGTCCTCAAAATAAATTGATATGGGTCAAACTACCCGGTCTTTCAATTGAACGGTGGACAAAGCAAGCGTTACAAGATATTGGCAAGACAATTGAGAAATTTGTGTACGTGGATCCCTGTTGTCTTAGTGCCCCTGACAAAAGGGTTGCGTGGATTCTTATTGAGAAAGAATACAAGGGCGGTTTTTCAGAGCATATTGGGCTTCACTAGGGTGATAATAACCTTACTCAGATGTTGGATTATTGGGGAGTTCCTTTTCGATGTTCACTTTGTCACCATATTGGCCACGTCCTGGCCAACTATCTACGGTGTTTGGGTGGTAGAAATAAAGGATGGGATTATATGAAAGTGCCGAAAAAGCCAGAACATGGTGTTGTTTTCTCATGGGAAACTAACCCGCGTCGTTTCTCAGGTATTCATCATAACTCTCATCCTTCTCGTTCTTTTGTTCTGTCTTCTCCGTGAAAAGGATTATCTCCTATCACCATCCCGTCATCGCCCTTTTCTTTTGGAAATTTTGTCTTACCGAGATCATGCTGGCCTCACTCGATCTCATGCCCTCCTTCCTCGGGCTTCTCCCCCACCAGTCTAGAATGTCCTAAATCATTCCAGCCTCATGATGTCCCTATCAATCCTAATCTGTTTCAACGGCATGAGGTTCCATCCTCCTCTTATGTGTCCTATATTTCGTCTCCTCCACGCAAGCCTAAAGATACGGGGCAATGTCCTGGTAAGAGCCCTATACATACTCCATTGAATTCTACTACCAATTCTATGCGGAGTGATCTAGATTATCTACTCCAAAAGAAAACCCTTGATTTAAAGTCTCTGGCCATACATAAGCCTTCAGGTATATTCTCTCCTCACATTAGTCCCACCTCAGCTGGTAATATCATGGTTAGACGTAAAAACAATTAGGGGAGTCACCATTTTAGGGGTCGTGCCAGGATCAACACTGCAAATTCTCCTTTGGATAGTTTTCTTGTTGATGCACCAATTGCAGATATACCATACCCTAGGGCCCTTGGAGCGCAGATGCCCGCACAAGGTGTCTCATGACTACCGCCCTATTGCTTAATCTTCGGGGATTGGGAACTCCCTCAAAGTTCCTGGCTCTTAAGCATCTTTTTCAATCTGTTCGCCCGTGTATCATATTGCTTTAGGAAACCATGCACTTGGTTTCTCATGTGGTTGCTTATTTTCAGAAGATGTTCCCGGAGTGGTATATTTCAGCCACGACTGTAGCTAGCCTATTTGGTGGTTTTATGGAACCCTTTGTGGGTTCGAGCAAAAGCCTTCTCCTGTGCGGCTGGAATTCTCATTGAGGTCTTTCTGCGTGGATTTCAGGATCGTTTTCATATCCTGAATGTATATGGTCCATATAGAAACAAGATTGTTTTCTGGGAAGCTCTGTTTACAGTTCACATCATGGATCTTGCCTCTCTTATTATCGCAGGGGATTTAAATTGCACTGTGGGCCTAAATGAAGTATGGGGGATGTCGAGAAAAATTGACCCAATAGCAGGTATGATCTAGGAATCTTTTATTGAAAATAATTTCATTGATATTTGCCCATCAAAGTTGGTCCCTACTTGGGATAATGGTTGGGAAGGGGATGCATACAATGCGAAATGGCTGGATAAGTTTATTATTCATGAGTGCTTGATGGAGAGTCTATGCAATGTTCAGTCAAATGTCATTAATAATTACCTATCTGATCATAGGCCTATAACATTGCAATAACAGATGAGTGGTCATAGACTTGGGTTGCCCCTTAAATTTAATCATACTTGGCTTCAAGATCCGACCTTTAATGATTTTGTTCTATCCATTTGGACAAAAGCACAAGTTTTGGGGTCCTCTCCCATGGAGAATATTCTGGAGAAATTGGGTATCCTCCGAACGAATGTTAAAGCATGGAAAAAAATGAAAGTAAAGGTCCATCAAAAGGAATTGAAGGACATCCAAATGGAATTGGATGCTTTATTACCATGGATTTTCTCTCATGTTCTTTCGGCAGATATCCGTGCCCGTATCCATGCCCTTGAACTTAAAAAAATGGGAATATTATCGACATTGGAAGCTTCTTGGTGTCTTAAGAGCAGGGAAATTTGGATAAATGAAGGTGGCCGTAACACTAAGTTTTTTCACCGCTGTGCAAATCACAGGCGCAACATAAATCCAATCTAGTAAATTCATGATGAGGATGGGGCTCGAATTCAGACACAAGTGGGTATAAGTGAAGCTGCGGTTACATATTTTCAAAGAGCATATGATCGAAAGGGGGAGGTTGATGCGGATGCTATTATATGGGCTATTGATATGTATCTTACAATGTTTGATGCTGAGGATAATGAATGCTTATTCAAGGCCGTCACAGCTGATGAGATTCTAGAGGTTTTAAAGGCTTTCAAGAAAGATAAGAGTCCAAGTTCGGACGGCTGGTCAACAGAAATCTTCATGCATTTCTATGATATTTTTAAATATGATCTTATGAATATGATGGAGGAGTCTCAGACCACTGGGCTTATCCATCCTCACATGAACTTGACCTATATTGCTCTCATTCCTAAATGAAGGCCTTCTTTATCTTTCAATGACTATAGACCCATTTCTTTATGTAATCTAATTTATAAGATCATTTCCAAAACCATTGCGGGGTGGATGCGGAATATCCTGTCTATATTTATTTCTCCTTAGCAATATGGGTTTTCACAGGACTGACAAATACATGATGTGGTTGCTATTGCTTAGGAATGTATGCATTCCATTCATACTAAGCATACAAGCACTGCTATTATGAAGGTGGATCTGATGAAGCCTTATGACTCAGTTGATTGGGGCTATCTTCGTTTAGTTCTTCTAAAGATTGGGTTGCAACCCAGATGTGTGAATTGGTTTATGGCATGTGCACTGAATATTAATTATGTTGTTATGATCAACGGATACCCCACTCGCTTCTTCAGGGCTGGTCATGGACTTCGACAGGGCTGCTCACTATCTCCGTTATTTTTCATTTTGGCTATGGACTCTCTGAGTTTGCGAATAAAGAAAGCAGTGGAAGATGGAATCTTTTAGGCTTTGGTAATTGGGAGTAATATCAAAATTTCACATGGTTTCTTCATAGATGATGTGCTCATCATGGGTATGCTTAATGGACTCTCATGGCTTAATCTCTTTCATATATTTAAAATATTCGAATGTGCTTCTGGATTAGTTATGAATTTGCATAAAATCGATGTTATATCATGATATGGAGGATATGGAAGTTATCGACTACATAAAGATTTTGTTTGGTATTGAGGCGGCTATGATGCAGGATGGATTACAGTACATCGGTTATCATATCAAACCAAATTGCTATAGGAACATTGATTGGCACTGGCGGGTTGATAGGGTCTGCAGGCGTATTTCTGGGTGGGAATTTCGATGTTTATCCCTGGGTGGTCGCGTGACTCTTAGTAAGGTTGTGCTTACCCAACTGGGGGCATATTGGGCTCAATTATTTCATGTTCTTAAGGCTATTATTAATAATATTAATAGTATTATTGCAAACTTCATATGAGCTGGAGGTAATCGAAAGAACAAATTTCATCTTACCAAATTGTCACATATTGGATGCCCAAAAAATCGGGTGGGGGCGCAGGTGGGGCGTTGGCGAAGGGGTTGGGGTATCATGACTCTTAATCTATTTGGAAAGTCTTTGTTGGTTAAATCCCTATGGCATGCAATATTTGGGTCTGGAGTATGGTGCAGGGTAACTAGGCAGAAATATATGAAGGATCAAAATATTTTATATTGGTTTCGCAAAAACATCATTGGTACAACATGTGGATCGACCATATGACACAGTTTTCATAAGGTTGAAAAATTCTTCTTAAAACAACCGGTGTGGAATATGGGTTCTGGGCACTCCATTATTATTGGAGTGGATCAGATTCAAGGAGCGGGCGGGGACTGCTTCATTTCTCAATCATTACATGCCTTTCTTTATAGAAATGGTATTATTTTTTGGAATCAACTGATTTTTACATGACGGGATTGTCTTCCAATATGAAAATCTCCACAACATCTGGGGATGTTTGGTCAAATGGTCGAAGAATCGCTGCAAATATCTTTTGGTTTAAAAACTCTGGGGATTTGCTAGGAGGTGCATTATGATAGACTTATGTGGTCGGGTAAACTAAAAACAAGTAATGTTTTGGTGGCGGACATATGCGATAAGTTGTGTGGTGTTGATGGAGGGTATTTGGTGGACCCTATTTTGTATGACTTGTGGGAAAGTCACATTCCATGCAAAATCATATTTTTCTCATGGTTAGCCTTCCATAATAAGAATCTTACCTGGGAGAATCTGAAAAGGTGACAATGGCATGGACCAAGTATGTGTGTGATCTGCAAGCAGGAGGAGGAAAACAATGTTCATCTATTTCTCAAGTGCCGATATGTAACTCAGGTATGGGGAAATCTAGCTTTGTTTTTTTATTTCCCTTATAAACAATTTCATAACATTGTAGACTGTATGGGGTGGTGGAACAAGCAAAAGCTAGCCTGGAGGATAATTCTGCTCCTTCTTTTCTGGTCCATATGGAAGTGGAGGAACAAGCACATTTTTTAGACTGGGACGAAAAATTTGGTTTGATACATGAGAAGATCATTTCATTACATTCACTTTATCGTGTTAAAGAGGATGTACAAAAACAAATGAAGCTTTCAAAGAGTATTTTCCCTTAGATGGTATATCTGATTGCTTTCTTTGACGATGCCGCAAAAAACAATGTATGTAGTGGCATATGGCTAGTTATGTCTATTGATTTGCAATATCGTTCTCACTGGAAAGATGGTATGGGTACTAATAACAAAGCTGCAGCAATGGCACTTTGGGGCATCTTATGGCTTATAAACTTTTTCAATATCCCAGAGGTTCATATATATGGTGATTTTAAGATTATCTTGGATCATGTAAAGGGCAAAGGGCATATCAATCAACCCACCCTCCTTGGTTGGTTAAGGAGGATAAATTGCCTTTAGACACAGATTGGGTGCCCCCAATGAATCACACTGAAAGAGAACACCATCAAATTACTAATGCGCTCTCAAAGAAACGATTGCTTGGAAAAATGAGTAAAGTTCTGATGGTCATTCTTATAGAGGAGCATAATATGTGCCCTGTGGATTTCACGTTTCAGAGATAATATTTGCATATAGTATTGTTTTTTGACTTTTTGGTATAACTGTTTATTTTACTTTTCTATGTTACAGATAAGGAGTTGTCTATAATGCGATTTTTTGGAGATTCCGGTGACGGAATCCGGCGGAAGAAATGAGGTTAAATCTTGATTTTTAGCAGTTAAAATGGTTTTTTAACTGCATATTTGGATTCAGCGCCCTGAAAAAACCCTGGGAGCCATTGATTGTGCAGAAACTAGCTATCAAACACTTGGGATTCCAATGAATTGCTTCCGGATTTTGACCGAAAAAATCCGCCAGAAAGGCTTTCAAAAAGTCGCGTTATAGACTACTGCTTACAGATAATGGTACACATGAAAATATGTTTTTTGAAACACTGTGCATATGGTAGATTATTTCACTAGAAAATTACTTTTTGATGAAATATCTGTTATTTCTATCCATTATAACAAACATATTTCTTATGTAGATTATTTCACTAGAAAATTACTTTTTGATGAAATATCTGTTATTCCTATCTATTATAACAAACATATTTCTTATGCAGTACATTACCTGAATATGGATGTTCATGAATTGTAATTAGTCAGTTTTATGTAGTTGGCTGTTTCTGACAACCTGGATTATCTAGATTTATGATAAACATATTCTAGAGGTTTTTTTGATGTACATGAACCATCAGTTTCATATAATATATAACTTTTTCCATACTGAAAAAATATAAGTTCTCCTTAGCTTAAGTATAAATACATCTCACCTCTCCTTTAATTTCCTATTAGGCACAGAAAATAACTCCTAACGATGTTCTAATTTAAGTAAAACACTGAAATAAATAAATAAATAAATTATTAAATTGAAAGACCTTCTCGGTTCTGGTTTTGTTTGCAGTTCCCATTTCATTTCCTCCACCAGTCACAAATTTTTCAGGTCCTGTCATATCTGATTGATCTGCGTTTCCCATTTCATTGTCCTCACCAATCCACAAAATTTCAGTCCTGTCAATATCTGATTGGATCTTTTAAAGTGTGTTTATATATACTATACATAAATATTTTTTCTGACTCGTTGCTTCTGTTCTATATGTAGGATAAGTGAGTATAATATACTGATCTTTATATAATATTAATATATTGTCGAACTCGCTGCTTTCCTGTTATACTGGAGGATAGTTTGAGATTATATATAGTAATCGCCTTTCGCAAAATTCAGTGATTCAAATCTTGAAGTACGACATGCATAATTATCACGCCGGTATAACAACCAGTTGTTCTCAACCTAACAATGTTAAAATATGAACAGATATCAATGAATAGATGGTACATGCTTTCGTCTGTTTCTAACGTAAAAGTAATCAGTGATCAAATAATTCTGTGAAACGTTACGCACATTATCAAATATCACGCTCCGGTCCTATAAACATCCCAGTGTTACTCAACCTAACATGTTAAAATATGAAGATATTCGAAAATAGGATGGTATTGACATGCTTCTGTCGGTTTCTACATTAAAAGGGTTTGGAAAAAAGCATTTGTTTTTTTAAGTTTTTTGGTTGGTTTTTTTGTCAAAATTGGGCAGCAATTTATTGGAATCGCAAGTTTGATAGCTAGTTTCTACACAATCAAAATGTCCCAAAAGTTTTTCAAAATGCTCCAAACATGTAATTAAAAAACCATTTTAATTGCAACAAATCAAGATTTAACCTCAATTTCTTCAACCAATTCTATCATCAAAATCTCCAAAAAATCACATTATAAATCACTCCTCCAAAAAAATACCGAAATCCTCGATTGCATATATTTCTTACTTCGACTCTGGCAGGGTAAATATTTCAAAGTTGGGGATTACGAAATCCTCGATTCTAGATATTTCTTACTTTGACCTTGGCGGCGTAAATATTTCAAAGTTGGGGATTACGAAATCCTCGATTCTAGATATTTCTTACTTTGACCCTGGAGTCGGGGATTACGGTTCAGTGACACAGTAGTGATCGGGGAAATCAAACATGAGTATGCCGAAAGAGCGGGATCTGTGAGCCGACTTTTGAACACAAGAAGAAGAAACTATAATTACAAATCTGAGGATAACGCCACATGTCGGGTAGTACGATTGAGGTTTATTGATAATTCATGTGATGTATATTTTTTATAATATTTTCTTTCAACTATGGAAAAAAAAATAGTGGGATAAACTTAGGTCGTTAAAATTTGGAACATGGCGGCCGGTAGCGCGAGAGAAGTCTCTCGACACAATTAAATATGATGATATGTCTAAGATAATAGAGGGTGGATTAATTGTAAAATATAAAGTGAAGTGTATTTTTTTAGATAATAGGTCTATGTGTTTTACATAATTGGTAAAAGATAATAAGAAATATATTGTTTAGAGAATTTTTGGCGAAATCACATAAATAATCATTTGTCCACGTGTTTCGAACCAACTTTCATCGTCAGGACAAGTTAATGGTGAGATATCAATTATAAAAAAATGTCAGGACAAGTTAATGGTGAGATATCAATAGTATATCTTATCATATTGTTAAAATTGTGAAATTGATAAGTGATGAGTGCTTTTAAATTTTAACATATTAACACTTACCAATTTTCTTACCTCTTGAAAATACTAATGGATCACACTATCTAATAGTGAAAGAGCTATATTTGGGTAGGACAATTTTTTCCCTCTTACAAAGATTATATAGATGGTCACACGGAAATGAAGATAGAACAATTAATACAAATCAATCTTGTTCAAACAAAGTGAGTTTTTGAAAAAAGCATATGAATGCCAACATGCTAACGGAGTTTCAGGTGATTACATTAGGAATTGTGATCACCTAGTTTCTTCGCTTTTGATCACCTTACCAATTTGTACTACTAATGGAGAGGAGAGATGCTATAGAGAAATATTATAAGTCTTGTTTTTGTTTTCAATTGGGTATATTTGACCAAACTACTTTTTATTTTGAATTATTTTACCTTATAACAAGTCTTGTAGAGGAATTAAGACTTTAGCCAAATATAACATTGTTTTGGTTTGTTTTTGTTGAAAATGCTAATTTAGAATTAAGACACCCGTGAAAATGACAAAACATACCTATATAACATAAAGTTGACAAATTATATGGGAGATCACCAATTGGCAATCAAACATGCATGTATCACATGAAGTTGAGAAATTATATGGGAGATCACCAATTGGCAATCATAACACTCTCTAAAGGGGGAGTTGTTCATCTCATCCCCCAAGAGTCTCAATTATCATAAGATTTATACTATAACATACCTCCACATACCTTATTATACCTCCACATACCTTAGCATGAATAGAAATTTGCACAATATTTTTATTTTGTTCTTTTATTTTTTTTTAAAGCTTTGTTTATTAGTTAATAGGTTGGGCACTTTTACCTATGTTAACATGTTTTTATTCAACCCGGCTCTAAATAAACTTAGTAGCTAAAAAATGTTATTAATCTTTATATTTACCTTTATGGAAAAATAAAATAAATGTTAATAAACTAACTGTCATACTAACAAATTTTCAATAATTGTAACATTAAAGAAAAATAGTTAATATAGAAAATTACTTTTCAATGATATAGAAATAAAATGTACTGTTATGTAATATCAAATATTATACAAAATGTAATTTCCAAATATTAATTTTTTTCCTTAAAAAACATTAAACTGGGAGAAAATTCATATAACGAAGTAGCTTTTGAGAAAATCTGATTATGGTTAGAAAATAAAAATCTGATTATGGTTAGAAAATAAAATAACCATAATGTACAGATCCTAAAGCATCTAAATTACTTTTCCTCAATAAAATATACATATGATTTACTTAAATATTTATAAAATTTCCACATCATATACTTTCGATATTGTATTTATTTTTCATATATTAAAGTAGTTTATGTTTAAGTGTACCCACATAAATATAATCTATCTTTTATATATTTATTTACTATTTCTTTTTTTATTAATCCTTCTCACTTATGGTAGTGAGCATTTATTATTCCTGCAACATTGATTAATAATTATTGCATGGTATAGACTAATAATTATGGCATAGTATAGAAGCATTGATTATAGTCATTTTTTTAAGGTTTTTTTATCAATTTTTCAGCATTTTTAAAATAATTGAAATTTAAAATACGTAATCTGATCATTTAAATATTTCATTAGACAATGATATATCTAATAATATTATACTTAAAAATCCAAAATATATACTATGTTTCTTACTTTTCCATAGATCTCTGGATTTATTAAGTTATTATTTGATTCACGCAATATGTAAAACGTGGAAAATAGAGAAAATAAAAAAAACATGTTCACTCACAACCACAAGAACACAAGATATACCCTAGGAAACCTTTTTGGAAGAAAATCCAATTAGAAAATGAGGCTACTCTGCTATCTCTTTCTCAGAATGGAAATGGATGCAAGTACGACGAAGTAAGACTTGTGACCCGTGGGCTACTAAAATGCACAAATCCTCTTTGTTTTCTCTATCTTTATCCACTCTCAACTACTTTGTTCATCTATAGAATAAAATGCACTCAAATAGAATGAAGCCTCTTTT